>PVIA01009194.1:0-63465 GCA_004024845.1 Tonatia bakeri | reverse complement strand
GTGCTAACAAGCATTTATCCTTGGGGACCACATCTGGAGCAAAGGTTGTTCTGGGAAGTGTAAGCTGTAACTGAAGGCTAGAACGGCCACTGTGATTGCGTGTGACTCTCCAACAGAGACTGCGCATTCAGCAGTGCTGCCTGGTCCTGCACGCGAGCAAGGGCTGAGCTCCCGGCTGCTTCCCGGAGCACGCCCTCTCAGGTGTCTCTGTCGGCCACAGCACTCGTCTAGACACCAGATCCCGGTGAGCAGCCGTTCTGAGAGAAAACAGGAAAAACGGAGGGCAGAGTTGACCCTTTCGAGCTCAGATTTCCAGACCAGCAACATCAGCACCTATCAGGGCTCGGTAAGGTGCAGAACCGCCAGACCTACTGAATCAGAATGTCTGCATTTCCATGTGGTCCTGCTGCATACTGAAGTCTGAGAAGTACTGGTGAGGGAAGAGGCCCAATGCCAAGGGCTGAGTACTGAGGAACCGAAAAACAACTCAGAATTGAGGTTTCCAGGAATGACCCGAAAAGCAAGCTTTTCAAAAGCTCACACAAGCAGCAGTCGGACTGCTCTCATTCTGCAACGGCTGCAACTCTAAGTCCCACAGTTCCCAACGGTCTCGGCTTCAGATACTCTGTTCCACTTGCAGACCCTGATTCCCGACGGCCTGGGGCCGTGGGCATGGACCGCAGGTGCTGTGAGCGAGCACTCGGGGGTGGGCCTGGAGGCAGGCTAGTCAGCCCGCAGGGCTGCCGGCTGGGCAGTTAGGGTGAAGTCGGATCCCAGGGCAGCTGGGGAAGGATCAAGGTTAAATTAAGAGGACAAAGACAGGCTTTGTGCACCAAATACCAGAGCCGTCCAACAGAACTTACTGCAAAAATGGAATGTTCTATATCTACACTGTTCAATACAGTAGCTGCTAGCCGCTTGTGGCTACTGAGCACTTGAAATACAGCGAGCATGACTGAGAAACTAACCCTCATTTTTTAATGTATTTTATTGATTATGCTGTTACAGTTGTTCCGTTCCTTTTTCTCCCCTTCTGGCCCCTCTGACTTGCACTGCTCTCCCGCCATCATTCCCCCCTTAGTTCGCGTCCGCACATCGTACATATAGATTCTTCGGCTCCTCCATTCCCACACTATTCCTAACCTCCCCCCACCGCCCCCGTCTGTTCTGTGCCTACCATTTACGCTTCTTATTTCTTGAATCTTTTTCCTCCATTCTCCCCAACTCCCTGCTGATAACCCTCCATGTGATCTCCACTTCTGTGATTCTGTTCCTGTTCTAGTTGTTTAGTTTGTTTTTGCTTTTGTTTTTTTTTAAAGCTCAGTTGTTGATAGTTGTGAGTTTGTTGTCATTTTACTGCTCATAGTTTTGATCATCTTCTTTTTTTTAGGTAAGTCCCTTTAACATTTCATATAATAAGGGCTTGGTGATGATGAACTCCTTTAACTTGGCCTTATTTGGGAAGCACTTTATCTGCCCTTCCATTCTAAATGAAAGCTTTGCTGGATAGAGCAATCTTGGATGTAGGTGCTTGCCTTTCATGACTTGGAATACTTCTTCCCAGACTCTTCTTGCCTGCAAGGTCTCTTTCGAGAAATCAGCTGACATTCTGATGGGAACTCCTTTGTAGGTAACTGTCTCCTTTTCTCTTGCTACTTTTAAGATCCTCTCCTTATCTTTAATCTTGGGTAGTATAATTATGATGTGCCTTGGTGTGTGCTTCCAACAAAAAATAAACTTTAAATTGCATTTAATTTTAACTACTTTAGACTGGATGTACTCCCCGTGACAATCGGCCACCATACCAGACATCACAGGTGTATGTAAACACATAGGTAAAAAACCAGGCCCTGTGCCTGCCGAGGAGGACCAGCAGGGCCCCCATTTAGGGGGAGGGCATGGATGGGACGCTAGAGAGAGTCGAGTAAGGAGACAGTGGGATGAGCAGGTCTGAATGAGTGGGTTTAGACATGAATAAAAGAGCGTCTCTCACAGAAGAGAAGTCGGAGATGTGATTACAGCTGGGGTCACAGACCCTGGCCAGGCTGAGGAGGGGTCAAGGACAAAGATCACGTACATGCTCAGAACTCTTTGCTCCCTTTCCTGACTTCACACCTAAAGAGCCCTTCCCACGTTGGCTGAACCTGACAAACAGATTCTGACACCACACCGTTCCACACCCTCCGCCCCGCCCCCAGGTGCGGGTGAGCCACGGCCACATTTGTTGAGCAGATCTCGTGCCGCTGAACACAGAACCCATGGAGGTGAGCGTAGAAACGTGAGCAAAGAAATCTTTTTGAAACCTCATTATATGACCTTGCATTTCCATGGCTTTTCCTGAGCATGAAAATAATGCCCCTACAATTTACTGTTTTTCCAAAATTATCATGCCTGGCAAGAAACAACTGAAGATAAGCTTAAAGCATAGGGCTAGGCACTGGAAGGATGAAGGCGGCAGGGTGCTGGAGGGGACAGCAGCCAGCACCCCGCGCCAGCACCTGCCGGGCAGCTCGACCGTGTTGGGAGGGGCCGCAAATGCTTGGCAAGCTGCCCCTCCCCCCAAATATGTCCAAGTCCTGACCCTGGAAACTGAGTGTGACCTTATTTGGGAAAAGGACTGCTGCAGATGAAACTAAGTTAGGGATCCTGAGACGAGATCCTCCTGGACTTAGGGTGGCCCTCAATCCCACGTCGGGTGTCCTTGGAGAGTCAGAAAGAGATCTGAGCCACAGAGACACACAGAGAAGAGGCCCAGACGAAGGCAGTGCAGGGACCAGAGTGATGCTCCTAGAAGCCAAGGGCAGCTGAGGGCTGTGCTGAGGAGAGAGGCTGAAATGATTCTCCCTCAGACCCCCAGAATCAACCCTGCTGGCATCCTGATTTCAGGCTTTTGCCCTCTTAACAGTGGGAGAATACATTTCTTTTAAGCCACCAAGTGTATGGCCATGTTTTACAGCAGCATGGGGGAACTAATACAGTGAGCAAGGCAGGTCATTTCAGGCAGGTTTTGTGCAGGAAAGCAGCAGATGTCCCTCTCAGTGATGCTAACCTGAGACCAGTATGCACAAAGTCTCCGGCAAAGGCTACTTTTCCTCAGACCCTTTTGTATGCTGAACTGGACAGTGAAAGGAAGAAAGCAGAGAGCTCTGGAATAAACTGGGACCTTAAACACCTTCTGAGACTCAACACTTGACTCTCTCTGAGAGTCTGGGTGGGCCTGACACCAAAGGTCTCAGAGGGAATTCACAGGAGGAAGGGAGCATCTGGTTAGTGTCCTGGCCCTCCCCCAGCGACGCTGTGTGGGCAGGGCCACATCAGGCTCGGCTTCAGGCTGGGGCCTGGCTCCCCTCCAACACAGGACGTGAGAGTCAGCCAAAGCGACTACAGCCATGGAGTGCACCCAAGAGCCACTCTGCGGCCCTGCAGGGTCTGTCCTTGCCAGAGCATCCCAGGCCAAGGGCAGAAGGGAGCCTGTGGAAGCAGGAAAGGAACTGTAGAGAGTAGGAGATATTATGCAGTGTGGAGACCAGGTTCAATGGGAGGTCAGAGGAGGGAGAGACACGTGTGCTACGATGGCAGCTCTGGTGTCCCTTCTCTCCTGTCAGGCTGTCCTCTGACACAGGGCTCTCTGTCTAGAGGGTCTTCGGGGAGAGAAGCAGAGGCCTAGGCTCGGGACAACGCCCCACTTCTTTATTCGAGCCTATGCACACCATGAATATTTCACGCTCCTCACAACAGCCTCTGACACAAAGGGTCTCTAGATTCCAAAAGCATCCTTTAAAACCTCATCAGCTACGTGGTTTTTAAACTCCGGGAACAAACTGGAATTTAGTAGATGTTGTAAAGCACATCTGCTGTCCCATGTTTATAAAAAGCACTTCATTCCATCACTGATTGATGCATTAGTGTGTCCACCAGGATGTGCATCAATCACCCCACTGACCTGCCCTGGGCGTGTGTCACACACACACGAGTTAGAGATGTCTGGAATTGTGCTCATCCACTGTGCGCGGAGTGCGTTCTCCGTGGTGGGACTCGGAGTAATTTTTCACTTTCTTCTTGGCTCTCATCTGGATTGTCTGAATTCTTTACGTTGGACACATGTTACTTTTAGAAAAAACATTAAGGTCATTATTCTAAAAGTAATATTAAAACGTCCTGTAGTGGAAATAAACAGAAAGAAATAAAGAAGAGAGGAGAAGAAAAGATAAAGGAGGGAAGGGAAGAAAAGAAATAAGAAAACAAAGAAAAAGGAAACGGGAGAAAGAGGGAGTGGGTGATGCCGCTCCGAAGAAGCGCTGAGGCCATACCCGCACGCCTGTCTCAGGCCCCCGGGCCCGCTGCGTGCCCTCCCACCCCACCTCCACAGGCCAACCCCCAGGACAGTTCACGGGAGAGGCTCATTAGGGCCCAACAACAACCATCTCTCCCCCAGAAGAATGCGTGGGAAGTGGGGGGCCTCCGTGGCCAGGGCCCATCCAGCTTCCAGTGCAGCGTGGACCGGGCCGCACTTCATGGTTCCTCTGCTTCGCCACCTTGAGGATCTCGTTGGAGAGGCCAGAACCTTTAAGCGACGGAGTGGGTGATGTGTCAGACTCTGGTCTAATCTCCCACTCAGAGGCCCAGGACTTCTACCACGCTTTGGACTTTAACGTGACCTTCGCAAGTCACTTAACCTCTCTGAGCCTCAGGTCCCTCACCTCTGAAGTGGGGAATCCAGACCCGCCCTGGGAGGGTGCTGAACCCAACATGTACAGCGCAGGAAGGCACGCTATCCTTCCTCAGCAAGCACACAACCAAGACGCAGAGTGCACGCGTGGCCACGCGTGTGCCCCTGCTATGACGTGCTAAGCTCCGAGGCTGCAGTGGAGCCTGGGAGTTCAGGTCAAAGTCAGTGATAATTCAGACTCACCGAGCAGTTATGTGCTCTGCACATAGTTCCCATTTAATCCTCACAACATCCAAAGGAGGTGAATTCTTTAATTATTCCCATTTTATACGCTGGGAAATTGAGATACAGGGAGGTTAAGTACTCCCCTTGAGTTAAAAACTTGCTGCCAGTCAGAAAGCTTGCAAATAGTAGCACTGTGGTTCTAATTAGGCACTGCATCTCTTAAACATTGTGCCCTGTGCCTCCTCTACAGTAAATAAGATATGGCTCTCATTTTTAATGATGCTGCATTTTTAGACAGGGACGAGCCACGCAAACAAATATAAAATAGCGCACTGCGGTAACGGGCCACTCGAGCCAAGTGTAGAGGTGACGTGGGGGAAATATCTCAGAGGGTGAGAGAAGATTTCCTGAGGGCGATAAAACTCAATCTGGCTTTTAAAGAAAATATGGGAGTTTTCCTGGCTTAAAAAGTAAATTAATTAAAAGGGAGACCCAGGAGAAACAACAGTTTGGGTAGACAGAGGCAAAAGAGAAAACAAAAAGCAAGTAACAACTCAGGATGTTGAAAAAGTTTAATGGAGACAAAAGACAGTGAGAACGCTACAAACTCTAGAAAGAGAAGAGCACAGTGTGCAGAGGGGGCGGCTGCTTGAGGCCCGGAACCGAGGCTGGCGAAAGGCCTGGGGAGAGGTCAGAACAAGGCAGCCTGAGAAGGGGCGGCCCGCAGAGATGGCCAGCAGCTGGAGCAAGACACGGTGTGACTGCCCTGTAGGGGCTTCGGTCTCGTCCTGTACACACCAGCCACGCAGGCTCCCGTGGTTCCTCTCCCACAGGGACATGGGCGACCCCTGGAAGAGACAGCCTGTCACCGAGCGCCCCAGAACTCTGACCGTAGTTTCCAGACAATGGCTGAACTCTGGCCTCAGTCTGGCCACACCAAACTGGACACTTCAGTCTTTGCCAGGCCTACTCTGGTGGTTTGAGTGGGACGGTCTCACCTACTTTGTCTCATTTTCCTTTGCTTACCTGCCACCCAGTGTCTGTTTCTGCAAGAGGCTGGCTACGGGTGCCTTTTCCTTTTAATGGTCTCAGTTTTCAGTCGCAGATTAACCAAACCCCAATAAAAGAATCTGCTCAAAAACAACAGGCTACATCCACTCCAGCCCTGGTGTGCTGAAGGCATGCATTTCTAACTCCTCAGTCAACAACCTCCTAACCTCCCCAGCCTCTTTCTGAAGACACCATAAAAGGAGAAATCAGAGCCAAAAGAACCTCAGTGCAGAGCAGATCAGCATATTAATTTATAACAGTCCACATACTCTTGGCACTACCTCACGGCCTGACTCTAGGTCCCACGCGTGAGTGTAAACTGGGGCAACATGAAACTCCCTGATACAAAAGGCTGGTGTAGGCACAGGACCAAAGAAATGGATCATGCAACCAGTAAGCAGACTCTGCTTTTGGATTCTCCTGTGCTACTGCGGACAGCTTGGAAGGGAGGGGCCTGCGCCATCACCTCAGGATGCCTGACATTTCGCAGCATGCCAAGATCGCAGTATTAGCTCCAAGTCACCCAACTAATGCCAAAAACTAGGAATCAAAGTGCAAACTTCTGACTCTTCGATGTTAAAAACCATACTTTGAATACAGTTCTTAGGGAAATAAGGTGATAGAGTTTTTTATTGGGGTGGGGGGCAGTTTAACAATAGCACATGGAAGGAAAATAATGGACCCCAGCCTTTACCAGGTGCTGCTGCGTGCTTTGCACACACAGTTCTGTTAATCCTTATCATTCATCAGGGAGGTCACCAGCACCATCAGCGTATTCCACAGGCAGGGAGCTGAGATTGAGAAAAGGTTTAGAAACTTGACTACAGTCAATTAGTAAGCGAGAGTCCAGATTAGAATAGTCTGACCTTCAAACAGGTCATTCTGCCTGCATCAAACTTGAGGAGTCACTTTACTAACCCTCAGGCCTTCTAGGAATGTCTCCCGGGTGTCTCAGCCCTCCACCAGGTCCATTAGGGCAACCAAAGGCCTCTGCAGGTGTGCCTGCAAAGCCTTATCTTCCAGCCTGGACAGGCCTCTCTCGACCAGCACCCAGCACCCAGCACCCAGGTTCCTGAGGACCTTTGGGGCAGAATAAAGACTTGATGAGTGGATGGCTTGTGGGGCAGAATGCCGAGGGCTCTCTCACCCCATCCAGAGCTGGGGAACCTTTTAGCTATCTATCAGGCCAGACCAGGACTGGTTTATCCAGTTCCAATTTAGGACAACTTTTACATGTTAACTAGTTGGTTCTTGTAGGGTTTACCTTGCAAGGCAAGTATTTGTGGTTTTTCTCTTGGGGTGACATGTAATGAACAAACAGAGCCAAGCCCTGTTGGGCCAGGTTTCCTCCCAGCTACCTTGCTGCCCTGGCTCCTCACTCTTAGTCCACCAAGGGCCACAGGGCCTGGCTGTGCGCAGGCCTGCCTGGTACCTGACACAGCCACTAGGTTCTCGGGCCTCACCGTGCTGGCTCACCATCCATTCTTCCTCTGGCTGGGCTGCGGCAGCCACTACTGCCTCCCACAGTTCCCTCTTGGGGTGGAAAATGGCCACTTAGCTTTTTAAGCAGTTCCTAGGGGCAGAATGAGGGGAGCAATTATACCTAGTCAGGCCACATCCACATGAACACCCACCGACGTCCTCTGCCGAGCCCCGGACCAGGGTGGGGTTACTTTACACGCACTAAGCCCGTCTCCCTCCTCCCCTTGTCTCCCCCACCACCAAAAAGACACGTGCGCACATGCACACTGACTTGTCCTGAGGTCTGGAAGGGCCATGCAGGTGATGAAAGATCCTTACACAAGTGGTATCTATGCAAATATGGGAAAGGGCCTCTACTTCCCAAGGCACAAGCCCAAATGTCACCAGTCACCACCAGCTGAACTTAAGAGTGTTTTCCCCAAGGAAAGTGTGCAGGCCGTGTTCGCTTCAGCAGGTTTGTATGGCATTCGGAGAATTTCACCTGCTTCCTATGGAGCAATTAGATTGGGATCCCATCTGTGTGTGCCTCAGAAACTGTGTCTGAATTACCAAATAAGAGGAAATAGAGAGTAGTTATGAATAAAAAAGTACTTTGAGGAACAGAAATAATAAATTGTTAGACTGAGCTTTTGAAAGCACGTCTCACAGAAATTTAACGTTTTGTGCCTCTTACAAAAGTCTGATCTGGTGAGAGCTGCTGCCCCTTCGCACACGTGGCGCTCCCCAGCAAACAGACGTGGGCAAATGTGGAACCACTATAATCAGCCACCAGTGGTAGCGCCACTGTTCCAAACACTGACCTTCAACTTTGAGAAAAATAATCACACCCAAGTGGCCGCTTTACTTTTCTCCTTAAGTGTTGACATGACAAAATATTAACATTTTTAACATTTCAGTAACTTGAATTTGAATTTCTTTTATGTTTAAATGGAAAATGAATTTTAGATTTAACAAAATATTACACATTCATGTTGAAGGACATTAATATACAGGGATTGGCAAAGGGAGCGCACAGTTGTTCGTGTGGAAACAGACAAGCAGGTTGTTATGACAACAGCTCCATTAACCTGCTGTCCACGTGCTCACAGCTGTGAGTGTGCTCTGGCTCACCCCCATACTCATGAAATGCCACTTCTTTCCATGTATCACCACTCAGACCAAGGCTGTAAAATTTATTTTTATATTAAAAGTTGAAAACCAATTTCCCTAAATCACTTAATTGATTAAGTCAGTCCTAGAAGCGTCAGCGCGCGTGGGCGAGGGAGAGTGTGTACACGCGTGGCTTACATGTGCTGGTGGGGTGGCGGCCCTCACAGCATTTCCCCAATGGGTTACGATCGAAAGGCCATCCACTGAGGTGATTTCTCCCCAATGTGAAATGTGAGTATTTTTAATCTTTTTTTATTACTGCCTGTGCTTTGTTGCAATCCAGTCCCTAAGGTTTGGCCTTCCACATCGTTCCACTGCAACCCACCCCATGCCCTTCTAGAAGAAGGATGACCTCAAGTGGGAAACAATCGCCAGCATCTGCTCGGGGCTTTGATTTCTCAGGTTTATTTTACACATCCTAATTCTGCAGGAAACCCCCCGCAGATGTGGAGGAGCCCTCAATCACTGACCTCTTGTTAAAAGACAAACAGCCAGAAACCAGAAACACGACCAGGAGGACGAACAGCTGTTCAGGCTTCAGCTGCTTCCCAGAATGGCAACATTGTCAGAAAGGAGCCACACGCTCATCTTCACCGAGGGTCACGCTTGAAGTTCCTTTGTTTAGTTAGAGATGGTAAAAGCATAGCATCTGTGCCCTCCCACCCCTAGCCTGCACCCATGACAGACATCACTAATCAACCACCATATCTTTGTCCTCTGAGCCTGAAAATAAGTTCTAGAATTCTTCTTGAAAAGGATTCCAGCCAGATTCCATAACTCCAGATTAAATCTACTGGCTATCTTGGGAGTCTAAGTTCTAAGGGATGAGGATCATATAAAAATCCTCATGGGGCTGAGGGAGAGGGGTACTTCATTCAAGTCCTGAACGGAGGGGGAAGTTCTGTTTCATTGAAGCACCATCTCTGAACCCAACAATGCTGAAGCAAGCAAAGGGCCATCGACTAAAAGACGACGCTGGTGCTGACGAGTGTCTGCATGCACTGACGGTGTGCCGTGTGCCAGGCACTGCTCTGAGCACCTCACATGTATTGTCTCATTTAATTAATAAAAGATGACTCTGACGCTAACATGACCCAGGATCCAAGACTCATTTCTCAGATCCAACATGTTTCACAGATGAGTGCAGCAAGGCACACAGGACAGCTGCACGCCAAGAGCGCTCTCACCCCCCCAGGACCCGAGCAGCATTAACTCTGCTCAGGGAGGAGGGCTTTCTAACATCCAGTGCAGCCCCGGCCCATCTGTTCCAGTCTGTCACTTAGCCACATTCCAGCTCTGGATGTGCGGCTTCAAAAAGAAGCGGACTTTGTAACATATTCCGCCTTGGCCCAGATGAACAGCACAGCTTTCATGAAGATATACATCTTCCTTCCACCATCTACCATATCTGCCAATTATTTCTGAGAGTTGTGAGGGCCACAAATCTATTCAGCAACAAACCCAGATGATGCCAAGGGCTTCCTTTCAGAGAACTGGAGACAGGGAAGCTATTGAGTTTCTTCTCCAGGGCTTGGGTCAGACCCTGGCCTGCTGCTTCGTTTGCCCTGATGGGCCAGCATTTGGCCACAGACTTGGTCAATGCCCATCCTGGTGTTATTCTGACCTCGGGGATTTTCCATGGATCCTGAGAGATGGCCTTGAACTGGCAGCCCCTAGCGGTGGGGATTGAAAAATAACAAGAATGATGGTGAAAATAACAATGAAAATGAGAACTACCAATTCTACTGGATGTTTAGTAAACACCCAGAAATGTGCCAGATGCTTCACGTACATGATCCCCGAGTTGTTCAGGACAACTTCGAAAGGTGGTGCACCGCGCAGGGCGAGGGTTCTACAGAAATCACATTCAAAGCTAGGACATTTGAGAGTCTTCTAACTCTGCCTTCCTGTTTGCAAGCAAGAGAATTCTCCTTGTTTTTCACTTGTATATCATGAAGAAAGATGACACATGTGAACACACTTGGGACTATTTCGCAGAAAAGAGTTAAGTTCTCAGGTTATGACTATTCCATTTGTTGGTATACTGCTCTGGCTTCCTGTTTGTTGGATGAATCTTATCACACTATCCTCCATAATGTGAATTCTAAACCTTAAAAACGGTTTCTCTTTAAATATTTTCATCAACTAAACAGCAACTAAAATAGACGGGTAGGTTGCAAGTTTCTTGAGGGCGAGGTTGCATCTTCCTCCTCTCTGACTTCCGCTTATTTGTCGTCTGACAGGCAAGAAATGCTAGCTGAGGAGGAAGGACCAGATGGTGGGAGAGTGGAGGTAGGAAGAAGCCACAGCCTTAGTCCACAATTTTTCAACAAGCATCTTCTAAGTCCTGCGAGAGAGAAAGGCTTGGTGCCCCCTTAAAAATTGGGTGTTTGATGCAAAATCTTACCTCTATGGACAGGGAAATAGCACTGAGTCAAATGTGAACCAGACTAATATGCGTCCTCAGGGACAGCCGCAGCCCCTGGACCCCTTGTTCTGGCCGATTCTTGGGAAAATAAAATGCCCACACTGATGCCATGGGAATGTCTTCTAACAGCGCTGCCCTTGTGCCCTGTACCAGTTGCCAGCCACCCAGATCCACATTTTTCCTGCCCCACATTGTAGATGCCAGAATGGCAAGGCTCCTGGCCAAGGGAAAACAAAGGCTCACCCCAATTAGAGCATGGGAGGGTGAGAGAGCTCCAGTCTGAGAGGCCCACACACCAGAAATGGGAAACCAGACCAGACAGCTGTTTGGAGTCTTGACGGCCAGTTCTCCACTTCTGTGACACAGTCAGTAACAGTCCTTTCACAAGGACAGTCACCAGGGCTTCTGGGTGAGCTGGGGCGCACCCCACAGACCTGGCCTGAGCCGAAGCAGAGCCTCAGTACGTTCCCCCCAATGCCCTCTCAGCCTGGAGACTCCAGAGGAAAGATACCCGTGCTCCTCTTGGGTTGAGCTGCAGAAGCTTGCATTACACTCTGCTTCTCCAGGCAGAAAGTGCAGTGCGCTGTAGCTCTCTCCACCACAACTGTGGCCAGCAAGGAAGAAAGGTGTCCTTCCACCCAAGCATCCTGGCTTCCATAGGAGCACCTCTGTTTGAGAGAGGCCTTACTGGGAGGAGGTGCGGTTGGGCACTCACATGCAATCTGGGTGAGCTAGACCGGAGCAGCCGGCAGTATACAGTGCTTAGACACATCCCTCCAATACTCACTGAGAGCCTTCTGTATGCCACAGATCATTCTAGGTGCTGACCACACAGTGTGGGCAAAACAAGACAGGTGCCATCGGGGACCACAATCCCTACCTTAACCTTGTGGCAACCACTGGAGCACCATAGGGTACCATTGCAAAACTTGAACTGAGGCTCAAATCTCAGGCTGCATCTAACTTTGAGACCTTAGACACCCACCCAACCTCCCTGGGTTTGTAGGGGGGATTAGATTCAGGCAATAATTTGAAGGTCCCTAAGCAGGGGCTTTACTTTCCCCAGGCCTCCTGATTCCAAGCCCGGTGTTCTTCCCACTGCATTCTACAGCCAAGAATTTCCACACACACACACACAGGCATGCACACATATACATCACCCTTTAAATCAGATGTGCTGTTCTCTACATCCATCTCCTACCCGCATGGACATCTCACAGGGCAGGTCTTTGAGGCACCAGGAGACTGTTGTCCCTGGCAGACCCCCGGCTACAGGGAGGCTATCCGGTGCAGGGCCCTAGCTGCTGGGTTCTGAATTCCTCACCGCTGCAGCACGGGCACCGAGCTGAGCTCCCCAGGGCGTGGCTGAACCAGCAAGGCTACGGACGCAGGTCTGCCCCCTCCTGGACACTCCTTCCAGAGCCCACTCTGACTCCAGGCCTCCCCCACAGGGCTCGCTAAACCCTCCTTGAAAATCTGGGACCCTTCCCCCGACCTTCCCTCCCTCCCTCTTTCAGTGGAGGGCAGACCTGCATCATGTCTGACCATTCTCCTAGCCCACTCATTTCCCCGAATGTGGAATCCCATCTTGGTGTCTTCTTATAAGACCCTGGCAAACAGAATCTTATTATCTCTGCATTACAGATGGAGAGACCAAAGTTAAAGGGGGAAAGTAACTCATGGCATAGGGTTTGGAAAAGAGAGGAGGTTCGATAGCCGCTATTTGTGACTCCAGGCCTACAGACGCCACCCACCCTCCACCAAGAGCCCCAGAGACGGAGCTGCAGTGTTTTCTGTGAAGCTATATGCCTTTCCCAGGTCCTACAGCTGATGAGTGGAGGGCCAGACCAAAGCCTAGGTTTCAGCATCCAATCTGGGATCCTTCCCACCCGCCAGCCTGCCCTGCTGCTCGGAGCCAGACAGCATCAGAGCGATCCCACTAGAGTGAGCGTCTGTGGTCCAACCTGCCCGCAGCACCTGTGGAGCTGCAGCAGGATTTTGCATTTAGTAAGTGTGTTTGGAGACGATCATTGCATAAAAGTGAATCCACTGTGAGTCAGAGCCAGCTGAGGCTGATAATGCGACGGCTCCCCAAATGTGGAGTTCAGAGGCACAGCCACATTTCTTCCCGGTGAGCTGGCCTCCTGAGACCTGACTGTCTTCAGATGAAACTAGTGTGCACGGATTTCCTTGGCCTGTCCCGGTTGGACATTTCAGAGCTGCTTCCCCAATGCCAGGAGGAGCCTGAGGACCAGCAGCCACCCCTCCGGCACCCTCACAGGCCAAACACCTAAGTGGCTGGGGGACATGCCCAAACACAGCCTCAGGAAAACCAATCAACACTGTCTAAACGACTGTAGCAGAAAACTGGAAGGGGAGGCAAACAGCTTTGCTGGCCAAAGTCCTCGGAGTGGAGAAACGAGCTCAATTCTCTGTCTAGGCTCCAGGAGACCCACAGGTGGGAGAGCCGTGAGCACGACCTGCCTCCCCGCTGGCCAAGGCGAGAGTGCAGTGCCGCCAGGTAAACAGGCTAGTTAGTGTCTGTGCCATTCAAACCTCTCATGTGTTAACTGATGTCTGTTTTATTTTAAGTTGCTCATGAATTCGCCTCTCTCTCACTCTTGGCAGCCAAAAGAGCAGTGGACCCGTGACAGCACAGCAGAGATGGGGAGAGAAAGTGAGAAAAGTGAGAGCACTTTTGGTCAGAAGGAACGCAGTGCAGGGGCACTCTCCACGGGTCCCGGAGGAGCTGAGCAGGCAGGAGGGGAAAAGTCCTGAGCGCTCTGCTGGGTTCCGGGCATGGGACTGAGTTGAGTCCATTGTCATGTCATCCTCACAGCAACTCCAGACAGCTGAGATTATTCCTATTTCCATTTTACAGAGGAGGAAACTGAAGTTCGGAAGGATGAGGCCGCTTGCCTGAGGCCTGTCATCTAATAACTGGACAAGCCTGGGTTTTAATAAGTCAGTTGGACTCGACAGCTTACTCTGTTGACCCCAAGGGGCACGATTCCCTGTGTTTACTGAATGCCCACTGTGTGTCTGGTGTTTGAACTGCAACACCTTACGTAACTCTCACAATGACCTTCCACAGTGGTGTCATCCCCATTTCTGAGAAGAGAGAGCTAAGACCCAGGGAGACAAGTTCTGTGAAGGTCACACAGCTAGAAAGGGCGGGGGTGGGGCACGGACTGAAACCGAGTCCTCCTCCCGGGTGCACCCGGGGCACTGCGGCCGCCACTCCTCGCTCGGCCCAGCAGGGCAGAGGAGGACTAGGACGACACTGACTGAGCACTTGCAACATGCTCGGCACTGGCCTTGGCACATGTCACCTCACGTGATCGTGACCATGGCCTGTCGGGGACACAGCGTTACCTCGCTCTCACGATGAGGCTCAGAAAGGCAGGGCTGCACACTGCCTGCCAACGAGGGTCTCACAGGAGACGACATGGACCCAACCTTCCTCTTTCCACTCAATTAATGTATGCCTTTGTGCTGAAGAATCCTTTTAAGGCAAGTTGTCAGAGAGGCAGCGAAGGAAGTTACCAGGTCTCGTTCAGAACAGGATTTCCTGAAAGAACCTTGTAGAAGTTATGGGCAGCGTGGGTCACCCAGGGGCCCGGCCACCTTTCTCTCCAACGTGAACTTTCTCTGGGCCAAAGCCTCCCACGGTCTGCCTCAGCCTTCCCAGGAAAAGGCTCTGGCTGCTCCTCCAGTGCGCGAGCTTCCAGCTGCGGCTGAGCTCACACTCAGCCCGGCCCCTCCCTGTCGCCAGGCAGCCGGTTCCTTGTTTTTCCTCCCATGATGATGGATACAACCTGTCAGGAAAGCTGGTAATATTTTTAGCTCCTAACTGATTTTTATCTAAATTTAACTTCGGGCCACAGCACCAGCAGAGTTACGCCCGGAGGGCAGCCAACGTTTTCATGGCGACATATCATAACTGAGACTTCATTTTTCTCAGATGCACTGGAGCTGCCTTTCTGCTGAAATAAGGCGAACAGCTCCGCAGGGAAAGAATCTCGGTCTTGGAGGACTGGAGTCACTGGGCTGCAGAGCTGGAGGGAACCAGGGGGTCATCTGCCCTCCTTGTTTCAGATGAGGAGACCGAGGCCCAGGGAGAGAAAGTGACTGGAACCTCCGAGCTCGCTCTTGCTCTCTCCCCCCTGCACCGCACTGCCTCCAGGGAGCACAGTGAACACGTCCGAAGTGACCCCTGCAGAGGGCCATCATTTTCTGTTTTATGTATCATAATACCAAAGACTCTGGGGTGTAGAGCGGAACTTTGTTAAACCCCAATTTCCAGAAAGCAGTGGCAACTGTCTCTGGTTCCGCACATTTAATAAAGCCATGGAACGTGGACTTTTTCCAAGGTTCAGAGTTGAGAAAAAGTTCCAACCGAAAAATGCCAGTGCGGTATGTATGTCATTCTCATCCCCGGTTGGGATGCTGGCTCCTGGGGAGCGGGGTCTCATCGGTGTCACTCACAGTTCTATCTCTGGGCCCACAGTAGCACCTGGCACACAGTGGACAAGTCATAAATACGTACTCAGTGGCAGAGTGACCGAAGAAATGGGCAAATGAGTGAACAGGAGGAAGAGAGTAATAGGCCTGAACTGGCCGCTGGTGGGTAGGGGAGAGCAAAGCCACATGCAACAGGTGTGCAATTCCCTTTGCCCTACACATGCACCAAGGGTATGTGGCCACTGCGTTCTAGGGCAATTAGATGAAAGGGTTTTGATGGTCCTACAAGAAAAGGCAGACTGAAACACCCAAGTGGCCACCATCATTCACTTGAAGGCTAGTCTGTATGATTGAAGACAGAATTAAAGAGAAAAAAAAAAAACTAGAAAGAAGAGAAATAAAAATGCAATCACACAGCCTGCTCATAACGATGATCACAACAGCCACAGCAGAATGCAACACAGGGTTTTTAACATTTTAGAGTCAGGCCACCTCACAGTTCAGGAAAGGAGGACGCACTGCCAATCAGCAAGGCCGTCACGAGTGCCTTTCCTTTAGTCCCATCCCCTCTAGTGACTTTGTGGGGAAACACAGTGTGGTTGCTATAGTCCGTGTATTTAGGTTGAGACATCCCCATTCTCTCACAGACACGACTGAACTGATTAATACATTCTCAGGCTTCAGTGATATCAGGTGTCCTAGGCCCCACATCGTAACACAGTTATTTTCACAAGTGAGTTGCTAATATCCAAATACAAAAGGCTGTATTTGTATATTCGAACACCCTAATATGGGGAGTGAGGTGAAGGAAAAGAAGAAAGAGAAAAAGCATGATTTATTAAATATGGCTTTATTTATTAAATGCCCATTATATACTATCAAGAATTTGTTTCTGTGTGTGGAGTGCAGAAAACTGGGGTAAAAGAAAGCAGATGCCATAAAAATAATAAATACAACAGAAATTCTTGACTTCAGAGAGCTTCCATTTGCTAGGGAGACAAAAATAAATACAAACATTCATGTATAGATTAAATATATATGTATAGCATAGGAAAGCATTAGTGACCTGTTTTATAAGTTGCACTGTATGACTCACAAAGCCCCAAGAGAGGGAGCGGAGGGCAGGGCGGGCCAGGTGGGGAGTGCGTCCTGAGGGACGGCCAGAGTCCAGAGGGAGAAGGCCCAGGGTTAGCGGGCAGCGGCTATCTGAGGGTGTGGTGGGTGTCAGAACAGCGTGCACCCCTTCACAAGCATGGGGTCTAGGCAGGTCACAGGAGGAAAGAAGGCCACCAGCAACAACAACAAGGAGGAGATGGAAGGTAGAGGGTGGGCTGTTGGCGTGCTCAAGTTATTTATCAAACTGTTCTTCAAGAACACAGGTAGCATGGACTGGGCCCACGCACCAGTATTTTCCCATCATTTCCTTCTATCACCACTACAGCTGAAGAGGAAGGTCCTGTTCCACTGCACAGACAATCGAGGGCCACCAAGACTCAGCATCACAGAGCTGAGGACCAGTGGCAAAATGCTTTGCTAGGTCTGTTGGCCTCCCACACTTCTCCTCTTTCTGCTCAGCCTCGTTGCCGAATCAGTTTCACGCTGTCCAGTAAGAAATGACTACTCATCCTCTTTCCCTGCCACTGAATCTCAGCCACAGCTGCAATACAACCAGAAAATTGCTCCTGATTCATAACAGCAATACTGTTCTCACTTTTCTATCATTACCACCACCTCCATCATCATTATCACCAACATCACCATCACCATCACATCACCGATATCGTCATGATCATCACCGCCATCCTAATACCACCACCACGACCATCGTCACCATCACCTACCATATACTGAGTGTCGCTCAGGACCGGGCATTGGCTCTGGACCAGGTACAGACATTAAGTCCTTTGACACACTCACTTTCTGACCCCTCACAGCCGCGCTGTGCCATATCATTGCTTTCTCCACTTTGTGACTGAGAAGTGAAATCACTTGCCCCATGTTAGTGGCTGAATCTGGGATCAAACTCTTTCTCCCACGCCATCCGCTTCATGCTATACCCAACAGACCAAATTCTACCCCTGGCAGCTTTGCAGTTACATGAAATTATTAAGCAGATGTTCTTGTGCTAGTAGAATGCAACCTTTATTACTGGGGCGGAAATTGTTAGGAAATTTGCCATAATGTATTTTACATGCATATCATTAGAATTACTCAGGGGTGAGAGGGAACAAAGTCCCCAGTAAAAATCTGCATTACTTTCTGGCTTTGATGCCATTATAAACCCACAGTGTGCCCCTGGACAAATTGTCCAGAGTTCCTGGAGGTTTTTGTAAAATTTAATTAATGTTACACTCAGAAGTCAAATGGGTCCTACTTCAGCATTGTTTCTGATGCTCTGATCTGAGTTGAGCCCCAACAACAGAAAGTCTGAAAAAAAATCCTGTGCCTCCAGTATTGTCAGTGCACTGGACAGATGTGGAAATCGAGTCTGCAACAACCACAAACCAGGGGATCCTGCGTCCTGACTTCAGTTCCAAGGGGGACTGACTGTGACCTATCCCACCTTTGAACCCCCTGAGCCCATTCTCAGGACCTCGTTGGGTATTCAAAATCCCTGCCCCCTTTTCACCCTCATTTGCCTCCTTCCTTTTATTGGGCTATGATTCTGCACAGGTAAATCAGTTTCTAGTCACCTCTGTACCACCAGTGCCAGACCCCAGGGCTGGCAGGCACCAGTTGGTACTCAGGAAGGGCTGAACTGAGGAATGAAGAGAAAGTTCATGGTGTTGAAATTAAAGGGAAAGGAAATCATTGGAGGTTGCAGGTCAGAGTCTGCTTCCTGGGGATGAGAGAAACATGCCTGGACATGTGTGAGGAGTCTGCTGTAACACTGCACATAACAAGTAAAGCCTCAAAATAATCCACATTTTCAGGAATGGGGGTAGTTATACAAATCGTTATGCACTCATATAGTGAAAACACATAAAGCTATATAAAATGTTGCTATAGTAACACGGGCACAGCATGCCTGCGGGGTTAAAAGGCCACGGCGGTGAGGGAGCAGCAACGGAAGGAAGGTGAGGAAGACAGCGTGGCGGCACCGCTCCCGACGGGGACGGCTGGCACACAGAGTGCTGCCTGAGCAGAGCGGGTTACATGGCAGAACACCCGTCCACCACATGCACACACACAAGCCCAACACACGCGCATGTACACACACACACACACAGAGAGGTTATTATCACTAGAAATGACTGACACTATGATTTTAGTAGTATTCTTTGAGTAGTGGGGTTGCAGATTATTTTTATTTTCTTCTTGATTATCTGCATTTTCTAAAGTCCGTATATTAAATATATTCCTTGTGTGAAGAGCTCCGTGTGTGTTTCTAACATCAATGCTATGATTACCATGTTTATTATTATGTCATTATGATCACCGCTGTGTTAATCTTGTCCTAAACCAGAAGGAGCAGCAAAGCCACATAGGCAGCCCCTGCTTTTTGCTGCTTCATCCTTCATCTTTCTTCCTATCAACTGGCTCTTGGCTTGCCAATCTGAGGATGCTAATTCAACCCCACTCTGAGGACCTTCCAGGGTACCGAGCTGGCAGCCCTGCGTGACCTTCCTGGAATGCAAACCAGACTGAAACTCTGCAGTGTTCTCAGGGAGCCTGGGAACACTGACGGGGCTCTTCCAACGCCCACTCCCACCCTCCTCCTGCCACGCACCTCTCAACTCCTCACCAGACGCCTGGACAGGCCACCCTCTCCTTTTCTAAGCTGCCACCATCTGCCTATTTCTTAGACCTCCTCCACCTTCCAGACTGGCCAGGCCAATATGGTTCTTCTCTGCTCACCTCACCATCTTTAATTCTTTGCTTGGTGCTCAGTCTCCAAAAGGGCCCCCAGTGATCAGCACCTTTGAGTATTCACACCTCTGTGCAGTGTTCCCACACACGGAGTCAGGACCAGTCTGTGTCCCCAGTAGAGAATGGTGAAGGTGACAGTGTATGACTCCTGAGACTCGGTCATCTAGGATGTTGCACCTTCTCCCTCACCTCTTCGATTGGCTGCTTAGAGGAAGGCCCCTCCCCAGCATCCCTGCACCCCACCCCCACCACGTGGGCAGGATGCTCAGCAGCCCAGATAGAGAGGCCCATGTGGGGAGGAACCGAGGCCTCCTGCCAACTGCCGGCCCAGAGAGCTGGCCACTTGAGGAGTGTACCCTCCAGCTGAGTTAGGCCTTCGGATGCCCGCAGCACAGCCAGCACCTGCTGCCTCACGGAGGTGCAGATCTGGCCCACAGCACCACCCACCAGCCACTGCTCCACTCCAGAGCCATGGACGTTTTGTAAGGCACTAAATATCTACTGTTGTTGTTTTTCAAATTACAAGAGAAAGTTTATTTAAAAAGTCACAGAGGTAGTAGCAGTGAGCCAACTGGGCTGCCTGGGCTCAGGAAACAAGTTACAGAGACAGAAGAAGGGCCCTTGGAGCTCAGGAGGAAACAGGCAAAGGCAAGGCGCCCGGGAAGGACGGGGGCGGAGAGGCTGTGGGCCTGCTCCCAGAGGGAGAGTGCATTTGTTGTTGTTCTTAAGCCACTAAGTTTTGGGATAATTTAATACATACAGGAGACAACTAATACATTTGTGTTTTTAGAATTCTACTACCTAATAACATGCAAAACAGAGAGAGCTGAAAACAGGAAGAAATCACAAAGATTCAACGAAGCTAATACACTATTCTGGTCTGGTCCTCAAATCAGGCCTACTGGGGGACATTTCCTCAAAGTTCCTAAAAAGCCACCAATCCCTTCCATGCAAAACTCCACAACACTGTATGACTTGCAGTGGGTTTTTAAACACCATTCTTAGGTGCATTTTGATGTACTGGAAGCTTGACTTCAACTCTATTGGACCCATATTAACTACCCCCCCAAATAAACCTATGTTGTCGTTTTACTCAGTTCTAATTTTCCCTTCAGTTCTAATGGACTTTGATTGTTATTAACATTTGCATGTGTTGATTCTGGCTTTTATTTGTTTTAAGCTGCTTTTCAAGGTTTCAAGAAAGTAATTTTTTTGGCCCATAGTAAATTAACTGTAATATTTTAAGATTCTTTTCAACTGTCTCATATTAGCCCACTTATTGTTTTAACAGGTCTTTAGTTGTTTCAGCTGTTTTTTGGTTAAAAATTTTTAATTTAAAACTACCTTCTGATGTTATAGCCTTTCAAGAATGAAATTACATTTATTCAAGTGCTTTTACATTCATAACTGCTTTTAATATTTAATACCTTATTAGTTCTAATCTATTATTGGAAAATTACTTCACAATGTTGTGGGGGAGGAAAAACTATTTTAAGAGATGGTTTTAACCTTGTGTTTTTTTTAAAGATATTTATTTTTAAGAGAGAGGGGAAAAGAAGGAGAAAGAGAAGGAGACAAACATCAATCTGTGGTTGTCTCTCACACGCCCCCTACTGGGGACCTGGCCCGCAACCCAGGCATATGCCCTGATTGGGAATCGAACTGGTGACCTCTTGGTCTGCAGGCCCTCACTCAATCCACTGAGCTACACCAGCCAGGGCTAACGTTGTGTTTTATTTCTAAGGTTGATTTAAAAAAAAGTTTGAATGAGGATAATGAAAAGTCAGAAGAATGTGGTCCTAACTCTGGCTGTCTCAGTCAAATAATAGTCTGTTATTTCACCTCTTCATGTCTCAGTTTTCTCATCAGAAAATGAATCATCATATATTTTGCGTCAACTTCAGAAGATGACAAGGCAACTGTTACGACAGCAGTTCCAATCTTCATGGTTTTACAATCACATGGACTTCTATGTGTTTATGTTTTTAAAAAAATTATTTTCAAAGGAAATTGTATCTTATCACGATAAGTGGAAAACCTACATCACTTTCCATCAGTAAAAAGTCACAGTAAAATAAATGCAAATGAAAACAAGACAAGGTTATTAAATTCTAGCTAGGTGCTATTTAAGGGGAGCTCAGTTGGAAAACGGTTTAAGATATAACTAGTACCCAATTGAGACGTGTTCCTTATGTTCATGAAAAGGATGGAGCATGGGTTGAAAAAGAACTGACAAAGGGAGACTCGTCTGATTCAGTGCTACGTAACGGCGTTTCCCGGCTCCACCAGTCCAGGGGCCGGCTGGGCTCCCCAGCCGCTGTGAGCCTCGCAGGCTCTGAAAAGCCCATGGGAGGTCTGTGGTGGAGCAAAGCCAGCAACACTCGGGTAACGGTTTCCTGGCGCTATTCAGATTTTCTCTTTTATGTGTTGTCTATCTCTTTTACAATCCAAGGTGGACTGCACTGTATTAAAGGGCCAGAGACCTGACCTGACTTGTGTTAAACATCAGTAGTATAAGGCGCCTTTAGGTGGGAGAATAATTTGTGATCCTAAGGAGAGTCCACTTTGCTGGGAAGAGGAAAGGAAGAGCCTGGGAGAAGGAAAGTCGCTGTGATACGGAAACGCTTAGCAAACAGCGCTGAGGCTGCTTCAGGCTGGGTTGCCTAACTGGTGGCCTTCAGTGCATCCAAATACAGTGGACCCTGCACAGTGCAAAATCTGCGTGTAACTTCTGAGTCCCCCAAAACTTAACTAATACCCCACTGTTGCTGGGAAGCCTGATAACATGAACAGTCAATTGATACATTCTGTGTGTTGTATGTATTATATACTGTATTTTTTACAATAAAGTAAGCTAGAGAAAAGGTGACTAAAACCATAAGGAAGAGAATATATATTTACAGTATTTATTGCAAAAAACCCTCATAGAGGCAGACTACATATTCCAAACCACATTTTCAAGGGCCAACTGTACACAAGGTTTTTTTATGCACTCAAGGCTAACGGAATTATCCCACTAGACTGTGCTGTGGTTATCACGAGTGACAGCAGAATGACCCTGGTGCAGCTTACTCCCCTGGCGTGAGAGGACGACTGAAGGCCAACGTGGGGGGAACTGGCAGTTCCCAGCAGGCTGTGAGGCATCATTTCCCAAAGCACTTTCTGGAGAATGTTCATGCCAAGAAATCTCTAAAAATGCCGCCAAATTTTAAAAAGGTTCAGTGACCTTTTTGGTAAAGTCTGGTTACTATACCTTCCTCTTGAACGTTTATACATTACTAGAGTAAAAGCTCTTAGAAATCCTGTAATAAAGAATTTGTAACTTCTTGGCCAAATAAGACTTGTTAATAGCCTAGCGGAGCTCACCATCAGGGCCACCTTAACCGATTTCTCTCAGGGCGCCACCACCAACAGGGCACTCGGGAACAAGGACTAAGAAAATATTGAGTAAGAAATAGTGTTCTGTTCTCTTGAATGCTTTAAGGAAGAGTGGTTTTATTCTGGCATGCTGAAACAGATTTGGACCAAATACCATTAAATGTGATCAGTTAAGAGAAAGTACTTTGCAAGTATCAGTATCCGGCTCAAGTGCTACTTGTCCCCCCCAGGACATCTGGCTCTAAAACAGGTTCCACCACTAAGCCACATCATGGCCCAGGGCATGGCCCTCCTCATTTTGCGGAGGACACTGAGACTCAGAAAACAGCAGCACATCTCACGCCACACAACAAGCTTAGACAACCCCACTGGCACGTGGGGCCCCAGCCCCAGCTCAGCGCTCTCTCCACTTGCTGTGCTCTGGCTCTTCCGCCCGCCCGCTTCTCAGGTTCACACTAGACATCATCTGACACTCATCCAGTGAACCTGGGCATCTGTCTTCCTTCCGCCCTGTATTAGAGTCATTGCCCCAATAGCCCAAGTATCTTGACCCCAGTGGCCTCCACTCCAGAATGAAATAATCCAGTGTAGTTCTACCCTCTCCAGGGACCTGACAGCTGAGGACCTGAGCTCCAGACTCAGTTACTGGCCCTCAACTCCATGTTGGCCCAAATGACCTTAACTGCTCTTGCCCCATCAATGACTCTGTGGCCAAACCCTAAGTGCCTTTCCTGGGAGCCTCTGTGACCCAAGGACAGGTAGTGACTCCTTCCCACTAAGATTCCATTTCTCAATGTGGCTGAAGAACAAAGGCTTGGAAGGAGAGAGCACTGACCTGGCCCCACTACGATCCATAACTGCCCATCCCTACCAGCACTCCCTGACTCCTGCCTGCTCCTGCCTGCTCCTGCCACTGGCCTCCGCCTTCATTCTGGCGCCCACCCAACCGATTCTGTCCTGTTCTGTGTTGACTGGGAGGCTCGGCTTCCTGAGTCTTTGTCTTTCTAAACTACTGCTTTATCTCTGGCTTATGGTGTGCCTCTTGGGAAAGGCCTGAAACCTGAAATACCCCCAAGGTTGGCCCAGGAAAATTAGGGACACATGATTCCATTCTCCCTGAATCCTTCCTCCCTCCAAACGCCCTTAAATCCCACTGGCAGGTGCTGGGCAAGAAGAACCCTGCTCGTGGGCATGTATGTTACAGGCTCCACCACCTTCTCCATTGTCAATAACAGCAACAGTGAGGATCGTAAGAACCACTAACATCTACTGAGCACTGACCAAAGAAGGTAAGTACCAGCACCTCCCCCATGTTTGCCGACGAGGAAAATAAAGCAGTAATTTGTCAAATGTCTATACTAAGTGGTAGATCCAGAATTTGAAACCAGACCATCCCCAGTCTTCAACTATGCAGCTGCCCCCTTCACAGGCAACCTCTCCTTTAGAATCTTAAGGAAACACCACCTTCCACAAGTCCATCCTACGGATACAGAAATGGTTCACAGCAAATAAAAGCCTGTTTTCCTCTCCGTGGCTACTCCTCACTTCTGATTCTCCCAATCGCAAATTTGTTCCAGGGGCAAAGGGAAGACAGAATCTGCCACCGTCATCTCAACTATTTTAGACACCAACAGTTGACTCTGAAAACTATTCCTCAGTAGTTTATTCAGACTATTCTTATACAAAGCAAACACTTAGGCAATCTAATCCGTCTAAACATTTACATCCCACCTAATCTTTTTAAAACTTTGGGTTCTGCCAACACTTTCTGAGGGACTTGGGAGGCAGTTCCCATGGCTCATTTTGTGTTGCATAAAAATACAAGTGTCAAGATTGGCAATGCTTTATTAGGTCCCACCAATAAGTACAAAGTATAATACTCTGGGTATTTTCCCAAAGTAGGCTCTCCCAGAACAGACAGAAAAAAGGCCGTATCTGAGAGTTCTGAGATTTTGGCCCTAACACACATTACACTGTCTTCTAGGAACTCCATGGAGATGCTTGGAACATAAACCTTCCAGGTGGTTCCTGCTGCTCACTGTGGGCCCAGCATGCCCCAGGCCCAGGGCGCCCCACTCTGCTCAGCTCCCAGAACTAAAGAGAGCCAGTTCTATCCAGTCCTTCAGCTACTAGGAGCCAAGTCTGTAAAGGATGATGGGCCCCCACACCTACCAGCAAAGGGCTTGGATTGGCATGTACTGCATTTAAAAGCCAAAATGATATCCAGGCCCCTACAGTGTACAGTTCTATGTCACTCACCTCAATAAAGGTGGACTGGGTTTGACCTACAGAATGCACAAAAGTCAGGGACAACTGCCTCAGTAACGCCTTGGCCTTGGCCGTTCATTCTTCTTTCTCTTATCAGTCCTTCCTCTTCCTTTCCCTGCTTCATCCTTGCCTCCTTCCCTCTCTTCCTTTCCTCCTTCTCCTTTTTGCACCCACTTTCTTTCAATTTTTGGTGAACCCTCACCATGGCTAGGTGCTGTGCTAGGTGCTGGAGAGACAGCAGGAGTTAAGTGAACATGGTCCTGCTCTCATCACGAATCACTCCTGGATCTGACAGAAGGAACCCCTATATTCACCTGTTGTTCACCTTATCCATTGCTCCTTCTGGAACACAGAGCTAGACTACGTTTCCCAGGACCTCCTGTAGTCAGGTGCAGTTCTGTGACTTCACTGGTTCTGCCAGTGGAATGTGGGTAGAAGTGATATACGCTATCTCCAGACCTGGCAGATGAAGCCTCGCACAGAATCCCATGCACTTCGTGTCTCCTACACAGCCCCATGGCAGAGAGCCCACTGGAGGTCCACAAGGCCCTAAGGGACAGAGGACCCCTAGGGGGAAAGAGCTAAAGACCCCGAATGACTCTGTGGATGAGAGCTCTCCCACCTACCCACCACCTCCTCGTGCTGTTCTGTGACATGAGAAATCCACCCTGACTGCGTGAAGCCACGAGATTTAGGGGCTGTCTGCTACAGCAGTAAGCCCGTCCTGACCAATACCCAGTCACAGATGAAGTGCCTAATCATATTTTGTTTCTCTGGCAGGAATCCTGAAGGGGCCTTTCTCCCAGGAATATTTACATTTTTGTCCAAATGGAAGTTCCCAAATTTGGCTTAATTCTTCACATGGATAGCAACCAATAAATATGAGCTTAGTGTTGTTCCCGCAGAGTTTAATAAAGGTTATTTTTAAACAACTGTGTGTATGACAGAGGAAATTCCACAAGTCAGTAGAAGAAAGATGGACTACTCAGTAAATGTCTAGGACAACTGAGTCTTAAGAGTAAAACGAAAATTACGTTCACAGCCTACACTGCACAAATCATGGTGAGGCTTCACGCACAGCCTTGTGGGACAGACAATATGACCCTGCTTATTATTTGTAATATATTCTTATCTGAAGCTGAGGTGAGCACGACCACTTGGGTTTTTTAGAAAAAAATAAAAATAGAATATTTTATTGTAGTAACTAATCAAAATCAGCATTACCAAGTTTAAGTTTTGAGATAATATAGCAGTTCCAGCCTAAATCAAACAAAAGAAAAAAATCAAGGTATAATGCAATCTTTTTCTCAATCAACTATTATTATTATTATCAAACCCTTCAAAAGAGCTACCATCACAGGACTAAAATCATCCTTTCTGACTCACCCAGAAGCACTGTTGGGGTCGATGTTCTCTAAAGACTGCAAACAGGCGCAGGACTTTCAAAGAATTTGCATTCAAAGCCCCCGCAGAGGGAAGAGCCCTCTCCCCACTGAAACCCTCCCTATGCCTAGTCATTGGCGTTAGCACATTGGTGCTAAGTTCAATGCTGGCTTTAATGTGTTTTGTTAGAAGACTCTGCTGTGTTTTTTCCAACTCTATGTTCTAGTAGAGATAATTCGGTTACAGACACAGTCACTTAGAAATATGATGCTAGTGATGGCATGAAAGCCACAGCGCTGGAGCTGGTGCCACTTTGCTGAGATGGAGAGAGACTGCAGACCACCAGCCGCAGCCAGGGGGCCAGCTGCTCAGGGGCAGAGGTAAGCACGGTAAATCGGAGAGTAGGAAATGGCATGCTTCTCCTAAAACATTCTTCAAAAGACAAATTGTCTCCTCTCTGCAAGACAGTGTTTTTAAAAGTTTGAAGTTATCCATTTATTAAAAATAACTTTATCATACATCTATTCATGAATCAATGAATATTCACTGAGCCCCATTTTGTGGCGGGCTCTGTCCTATCAAGCGGAGACACGGCAGTGAGTACCACGGGCGGGGATCCGCTGCCACGGAGCGCTCTCACTCCAGGAAATAAGGAAACCGGCGTCACAAATCTGAGATAGTACTGGGTTGGACAAAAACTTCGTTTAGTTTTTTTTCTGTATGATGGCTCTTGTAGTGCTTAGTTGTCTTTAACTTTGTTTGAAACAATTCTGTTAGATTGTAACAACTGTCATAACAGCGGGTATTAAAAAAAACACCAATACTGGTGAATTTTTGTGCAGCCATTTTAATATTGAAGATAGAAGAAAATACACAACATTTTTGATGTATTATGCTTTATTATTTCAAGGAACATAGAACAACTGAAATCCCACAATGGCTTGTGCAGTGCGTGGAGAAGGTGTGTGACTGACTGAATGCGTCAGAAGAGGTCTGTGGAGTTCTGTGCTGGAGGTTGCCCCCTGGACAATGCTCCACAGTGGGGGAGACTGGTTGAAGTTGGTAGTGATCAAATCAAGATATTAATTGAGAACAATCAACATTATACCACATAGGAGATAGCTGACATACTCAACATATCCAAATCAACAAAGTTATTAGTAAAAATGAAAAATGTGTCTTTTATTTTAAAGAAGAAAAACTGAACAGACTTTTCAGCCAACTCAATAACACGCACTATGAAGAAAATAAGGAGGGTACAGGGAGTACTGGAGCATCACAGCGCTGAAGGCCTCTCAGAGGAAGTGACATCTCAAGTGAGACCTGAACAACAAGGACAGGAACATGGGAAGATCTGGGGGTCAGACCGTGCAGGAAGCAGAACAGCAGGTGCAAAGACCCCGCGGGAGAATGCAGAGGGAAAATCCGTGTGGCTGGGGTTGAAAGGAAAACCCGAGAAGACCATGGAGGGCTGAAGCAGGGTGATGGACTGTGGAGACAGGTGACGGGAGTGAAAGGAAGGGGCCACCTGGGGAAGTACTTGCCGCGGCCCCGACACGAGCTAACAGTGGTGTTGTGCACAGGGTGGTGGCATGGAGGTGGGGAGAAGAGGCCGGTTACCGGATACACACCAGAGGTGGAAAAGGCAAGGCTTGCCGATGGGCGGAACAGGAGCCGCGAGAGAAGACCCGACCTGAAGACAACTCTGAAGTGTTCGGCTTGAGCAACTGGGTGAGCAGTGGTGCCGTTTACTGAGATGGACACAGACTTTACGATACTACACACATATATAAAAGAGAAACATGACATCAACACATGATTTGAGGTTCATTATTTATAAGTCCAGAAAAAGGGTGTGTGGAGGCAAACAGCAATGCTAAGTGGCCAGATAGAAAGCAAATCAGAAAATCCTGGATCAGACTAAGAAGAGTCAGGAGCACAGCACTTCAATAATTAGTTCAAACAATTTCTTGGAAGAGGCTGGATTCTAGGAACTATTCAAACAATGGGTGTGCCAGAGAATGTCTGATGTCTTCCAAAACCCATGATCTTCCATAATAATAGCATTTTTAGCTGAGTGTATGGCTGCCCCCTCCCAAAACTACATTTCTGGGCCTTCCTTGAAGCTGGGTGTGGCCATAGATACATTTCTGGCCAATGGCATGTAAGTGGAAACCTACAATTTCTTGGAAACCCACTTTGGCAAAAAGCAGGTCTGTGCCCTTTGATCATCACCCTTCCTTCTTCAATATCCTGTCACCTGGACTTGAAATATGATGGCTGGAGCTCTGACTGCCTCTTGGGATCTGAAAATTAGGACATGAAATCACAAGAAATATATCTGTTGGTTTCTAACCCCAGGCTTCTGACACAGGGTTCCTGAAACCCTTGTAAATAGAGATACTAGGAGAATCTTTTGTTTTATTATTTAGTCTTTGACCCCAGTTTCCAGCAGAGAGCTCCTAAAACCTTTGTAACTTCCTGAGTGATAAAATCACTGGAGCCCCAGCTTGTGTGGCTCAGTTGGTTGGGTGTCATCATGCAAACCAAAAAGGTCACCAATTCGATTCACCGTCAGGGCACACACCTGGGTTGCAGGTTCGGTTCCCAGTTGGGGTATGTACAGATGGCAGTCAATTTATGTTTCTCTCTCACATCGATGTTTCCCTCCTTCTCCTCCCTCCTTTCCCCTCTCACTAAAATGAAAAAAAAATTTTTTTTTTAATTAAAAACACTAGGCACATCTTTTGTTCTAATATTTGGTCTTTAACTCTGGTTCCTGACATGAGGTTCCTATATCCCTTGGAAGTTTCTGGGGGACAGGAGTGTCTTTTGTCCTAATGGGGCAACTCTGTGTGGGACCCAGTGGCTCCTGGATGGGACTGGTCACCAGAGAGACTAAGCTATCATTAGAGGCTTGGAGCTTTCAGCTCCAACCTCCATTTTCTAGAGAAGAGAGAGTGGCTGGAAATGGAGTTAATAATCCTTATGCATGTGAGGAAGCCTCCATAAAATCCCAAAAGTAGGGCATTTGGAGGGCCTCTAGGTCAGTGAGCATAACCACCTACCTAGAGGGCGATGCCCCCCAGTTCCACAGAGACAGAAGCTCCTGTGCTTGGGAACCCTCCCAGGTCTCATCCCATGTATCTCTTCATCTGTATCATTATACCCCTTAATACAAGGGTCCCCAACCCCTGGGCCACAGACCAGTAGCAGTCTGTGGCCTGTCAGGAACTGGGCCACACAGCAGGAAGTGAGCACTGGGCCAGCAAGCAAAGCTCCATCTGTGCTTACAGCCCTCTCCTCACATTGCTCACGTTACCACCTGAGCTCCGCTTCTTGTCAGATCAGCAGGGGCATGAGATTCTCATAGGAGTGCAAACCCTACTATGAACTGTGCACTCGAGGGAGCTAGGTTACATGCTCCTTAAGAGAATCAAATGCCTTATGGTCTGAGGTAGAGCTGAGGCGGTGCTGGGGAGTGGCTGCAAATACAGATTATCATTAGCAGAGAGGTTTGACTGCACAGAGACCATAATAAATCAGATGCTTGCAGACTCATATCAGAACCCTATCGGTGAGTGGCAAGTGACAATTAGGCTGCTTCTGGTGACAGGCTTTATAGTGACAAGTGAGTTGATTTCAATTATACAGCTGCAGCTGGTGGGATCAGAACCCCACACTCATTTCAGTCTGCCCATGGCCTGCCCAACATATCATTTACCACTTCCATCCGTGCTTCCTCCCGCTCTGCACACCGTCTCAGTCATGGTTTTGTGAGCCCACAGCTAACCCCAGTCAAAATGAGTAAGAAACAAACGTCACTGGAGAGCTTCTTTGAAAAGGGGGAGACCCAATGATGAGAGAGCAGAAGACTCTAAGACTGTCAACAAAGAGAAAGCTGCATTTAAAAGAAAATACAGAGAGTCCTACTTAAATTATGGGTTCATTGCAACAGGTGATTCATTCTCCAAGCCCGCCTTGTATAACTTGAGGTGGTTGGCTAGCCAATGAAGCCATGAAACCTTCAAAACTGCTTCACTGCATGGAGACCAAGCACCCTGCATTAAATGACAAGCCTTTGGAGTTTTTCAAAAGAAAAAATGTGAACGGGAAGAGCAGATGTGTTCTTCAGCAAAGTGTCTGCACTGAGAACATCATTCATAGTGGGCAATCGCATTGCTAAAACTGAGAAGCCCTTTACTATTGGTGTTGATCCTGCCTGCTGCTAAGGACACTTGTCGTGAACTTTTAGGAGAGGCTGCAGTTCAAAAGGTGGCACGTGTTTTCTTTTTGGCTAGTGCATAACTAGAAGAACTGATGACACAGCAGAGGGTATTGGGGTACAATTGTTAGAGAGGATTAATGAGGCAGGGTGGCACTCGATCCGGGTTGACGAGTCTACTGATGCAGACAGCAGGGCAGCGGTGCCTGTTCTTGTGCGGTGTGTTTTCAGGAGGGTGTGCAGCAGGACGTGCTACGTGCGCTTTTGCTGCCAGCCAGCACCACAGCTGCAGAACGACTCAAGTCTCTGGCTGATCACGTGTCAGGTAAACTGAATTGGTCATTTTGTGTCAGCACGTGCACAGACAGGGTGGCTGCCATGGCCGCCAGCACTCTCGTTTCACTCCTCGGGTCAAAGAGGCCGCTTCTGAGTGGGAGTCCAGGCACTGTGTCACCCACGGAGAAATGCTGGCTGGCCAAAAAATGTCACCTCAACTTAACAGTTTTGCAGGATGTGATTAAAATTATCAACCAGGTTAAAACACATGCCCTTAACTCACGTCTGCACGTGCAGCTCTGTGAGGAGTGGACGCAGCACACACGTCTTCTCTCCTGCACAGATATGAGACGGCTTTCTGCAGGTGGGTCACTGGCCAGTGTCTGAGCTATGAAAGGCACTGCAGAGATTTCTTCTAGAAAAACAGTCACTACTGACAGCACATTTCAGTGACACAGAATGGTTACTTGTGTGACACAGTCAATGAACTCAATCTGTCACTTCGTGGGAGAACAGCAACTGTGTTCAGGTCGGCAGATAAAGTGGCTTCATTCAAGGCCGAACTGGAATTTGGGGGCAATGTGTGAACGTTGGGATGTTTGACATGTTTCAAACAGCAGCAGAGATTTTGAAGGAGACCGAGCCAGGGCCTGCTTTCTCCCAGCTGGTGCGTGGTCACCCCCCTCAGCTTCAAAACAGTGTGAGCATTTCTTCCCCACCACAGAAAGACCCCTGAACTGGGAAGGAATGGATCCGAGACCCACGTGTGAATAAGCCGGCTGAATCCACTTTGTCCATGCTAGAAGAGGGTCAGTGCTTGAGGTAGTAAATGACGGTGGCCTTACAAGTACATTCGAGACAACTTCAAATCTCCATACCTTCTGGATAAAAGCCAAGGTGGAATACCCTGGACTGCCACAAAAGCACTAAAATACCTGCTTCCTTTTCCAACATCCCATCTTTGTGAAGCAGCGTTTTCTGTAATAACTGAAACCGAAGTGAGATTACAGAGCAGACTGGACCTAAGCAACACACCTCAGGTGTCACTGTCTCCCGTCACCCCCAGACGGGACCATCTAGTTGCAGGAAAACCAGCTCAGGGCTCCCACTGATTCTGCATTATGGGAGTTGTATTATTTTATTACACATTACAATGTAATAATACTGAATGCACTTGCATCATCCCCAAACCATCCCCCCTTGGCCTGTGGAAAAATTGTCTTCCACAAAACCGGTCCCTGGTGCCAAAAAGGTTGGGGACTGCTGGCTTAATAAACTGGTAAACAGTAAGCAAACTGTTCCTCTGAGTTCTGTGAGTCATCATAGCAAGTTAATTGAACCCAAAGAGCTTTATGAGGGAGGACCCTCAAAAAACGGAATTTATTTATAAAAAATTGTATATTTTATTCTTACATGTTTAAACTTCAGTCACCTTCAAAGTACTCTCCATTTGATATAATATACCTATCGAGATGTTTTTTCCCCTGCTCAAAACAGTTTTCGAACTTGTCTATTTTGATGCTGTTTAGTGCTTCTGCTATTTTTTTTTCACTTCTTCCACATTGGCAAAACATTTCCCTTCAAGGACTTTTTCCATGCGGAGAAACAAAAGAAGTCACTTGGGATGAGATGAGGAGGGTGGGGCACAGGGAGCGTGCTGTTCTCGGTCAAAAACTGAACACTCGGCATGGTGTGGGCAGGTGCGCTCGTAAACCACCCATCAGGAAGTGGGCAAACAAGATGAAAGAGCCTTCAAAAAAAATTTACCGAAGCCAAATAGCCTCTCACAACACCAGCTGGCACACTGATACAGATGGGCTCCTAGAACACTTACCTAGCAGAGGAAGCCTGTACTATAAGGAGCCTGCTTTCCAGAAGATAACTGCAGATTTTTGGGGGGTCTCCCCTTATACAGCTTATCAGTCAGAAGCCCATGTGACCTGGACTTGTCATTAGTGTCTGAAGTGGTGGGGCTATCTCGTGAGACTGAGTCTTTAATCTATGGTATCTGACACTGTCTGTAGGTAGACAGTGTCAGAACTGAGAGTGTCAGCTGGTGTTGCAGAGAATTGCTCAGTGGGGGAAAAATCCCCCACATCTGATGTCTGATGTCAGTAGTACTGTGAGTGTGGTAGTAGTGTGAGAGTGAAGAAGATGCACAGGAGCAAGGGTGAGTGTTTTCCTATACAGGACCAACCCCTAACACTGGAAGAGTGATGTGCTGGAAAGTGCCGGGTGCTGAGGTCTTTGCAGGGCAGAGCCATCGTTCCAGTTTTGGATGATCTTCCAGTGAACTTTTAAAGTAAGGGAGAAATCAACTTCTATCTTGTTTAAGTCACTTTATTTTGGGTGTCTGCCACCTAACACTGGACTACATAAATCTAAGCTGATAGAATAGGCAAGGTAGAGTTGGCACACTGTGGTGGAGAGAATTACATAATGTTCTAGGTATCCTTTCAACTCAGCGATAACTCGTTTCTAAAGAATGTCTCCAGCCTCATGGTAAAAGAGAGCCATAAAGTTTGTGTTGGTTTCTAAAATTAAATCCTGCCAGATAGATAGATAGATAGATAGACAGACAGACAGACAGACAGAACTCTAAGAGCAGAACTACTAGAATGAAAGGTAGGGCTCCAAGGCCCGCTGTGTGAAAACTGTCACCTGCAGGGCAGGGACGCCAGTGTTACCCAGCTGCTATCTTTCTCTGGTCAACCAGCTCCAACTCCCCCGCAGAGCTGCCAACAATGGCATTTTAGGAGTGGTATGGACAGCAGGTATTTTCAGGGGGAGACCTGCTGCAGCGGCAGGGAGCCGCCACGGCCGGGGGTCCATTTGAGCACGCGCGCCGCACAGCTGAGAGAGAAGCAGTGGGCAGCACCGCCAGCGCTGCTCTCGGCCGCCTGCAGGTCACTGTTCACCCTCAAACCCGGTCTGTTTGGTGAGAGGTAAGTGGGAAATACACACAGACATCTATGGTCGACTGGTTTCCAACAAAGGGGCCAAGATCATTCGAGGGGGAGAAGAGTTTCTTTAACAAACAGTGATGGGCGTGCTGGACACCCACATGCCACAGAATGAGGTTTAGCCCCTTCCTGCTACCGCTTACCAGTGTCAGCTCAAAATGGATCGAAGACCTACACGTGAAAACTAAAATCATAAAAGTCTCAGAAGGAGTCCTGGGTGCACATCCTCATGCCCTTGGATTAGGCAATGATTTCTTAAATATAACACCTAATGCACATGAAGCAAAAGGAGAATATGGGTAAGTTGGACTTACCAAAATAAAAACTTCTGTGCTTCAAAAGATACCATATAGAAAGTGAAAACACAACCCACAAAATAAGAGAAAATATTTGTGAAGCATATAACTGATATTTCTAGAATATATAAATAACTCTTAAACCTAACAATAAAAAGACAAACTACAAAAATTTTTGTGGGCAAAAATTTGAATAGACATTTTTCCAAAGAAGACATATAAATTGTCAGTAAGTACATGAAAAGATGCTCGACACCATTACTTGTTAAAGAAAAGCAAAAAAAAATCATAGTGAGATACCACTTTACCCCTCCTCCCACTACAGTGGCTGAAATAAAAAGACGAACAGTAACAAGTTTTGACAAGGATGTGGAGAAATCAGACCCTCATACATCGCTGGAGGGGATGTAAAATGTTTTAGTCGCTGCCGCATACAGTTCGGAAGCCCCTCAGAAAGGCAATCACAGAGTTGTCATAGGACCCAGCAATTCCACTTCTAGGCATATTCCCCAAAGAACTGAAAACCTAACTGCACATGAAAACTTAAACACGAATGCTCACAGCAGTATTGTTCACGACAGTTAAACAGTGGAACCAACCCAATGTGCACCACCAGAGGAACGGACAAAATGCGGCGCACCACATGGCGGAAGCTTATCTGGTGAAAGAGAAACGAAGCGCTGACCCTTGCTCCAACGTGAATGCAACGTGAAAACACTGTGCTGAGCGAAAGCAGCCAGTCCACGAAGGCCACATGGTTCTATTTGCATGAAATGTCCTGAATAGGTTAGTCTACAGACAAAAAGGTAGATTTATGATGGCAAGGGGTAGAAAGAGGCAGGAAATGAAAGGGAGTTTTAGGGGGTAGAAAGAAATGTTCTGGAATTAGGTAGAGGTAGTAGTTACAAAACATCATTAAATATTAAAACTGTAATATTGTACACTATATACTGGGTAAAATGGTGAACTTTATCTCAGTAAAAAATAGATAAGATAAAATAAAATAAATAAAATAAAATAAAATGAAAGAGATAGGGCCACCCTGACCTTCCAAATTGTCGTCATATTTCAAAAAAGCATTTAGTCAGGGGAAAAGATATCAAGTGAAGTACCTGTCATTTGACTAGAATTCAGTGATTCTAAGAAAGTAGCAACTTACAAGAGCAATTAAAGCTTTCGGAGGTGAGCAAGGTGGAAAGGGGCTAATTCAGCAGGCCTGTGATGTCCAAACCCCATGCATCATCAAGAAAGGCTGGTCTTAAGGCCAACCTACTGGGAGATAGACTTCGAGCCCCAGCAATATCAAGCGTGTGGAAGAATGCCCAAGGCCTCGGCATGCTATGCCAACGTGGCCACCCGAGCTTATCCCTGCAGTGCAATTTGGGGCGGACACCTGGTTTTGCCTAGAAGTGCAGGAGGGGCAGGTACAGGAGTCCGAGTAGCTGAGGTCAGTTACGCAGGTGCTGAATGCCTACATGACCAGCCCCGATAAAAACCCCGGACACGGAGGCGCAGGAGAGCTTCCCTGATCAGCGACATTTCACGAGTTGTGACATTACTGCTGAGATAATTAAGTGCATCCCTCCACCACTCTACTGAAAGGCCTACCTGGATTCTTGTTCCTGATCTCTCCTGGACTTCACCCCATGCACCTTTGCCCTTTGCTAATTTTACCTATAACCTTTCCCTGTAATAAGTCATAACTGTGAGTGTAACAGCTTTCTAGAGTCCTGCAATTCCAAATCCTCAAGCCTGAGGCTGTTCTTGGGGACCTCTGACACACTTAGCCTTAAAGGTTCAGTATGTTGGCATATCCAAGGTACTTAATATTCAAATAAATCATGCAGATGCAGAAACAGCATAACACTAAGTCGTACGTGGGAAAGGTGGAAGCTGACACAGAGGCCTCATGGCCACGGCTGTAACTAAGCCGAAATGGCTACCTAACATGCCAAGTGGGAGACCCGGGCACATTTACTCAGCCAGCTTTCACAGCACACTGGTGCCCTGGCTGGTGTGGCTCAGCGGATTGAGTGCCAGCCTGAAAATTGAAAGGTCACTGGTTCAATTCCCAGTTGGGGCATATGCCTGGGCTGTGGGCCGCATCTCCAGTTGGGGGTGTGCAAGAGGCAGCATCAGCGTTTCTCTTCCTCTTTTTCTCCCTCCCTTCCCCTCTCTCTAAATAAGTCTTTAAACACACACACACACACACACACACACACACACACACACACATGTGAAAAGGGGTCCCAGTCAAAAAGAGCAACACTTACAGATCAGAATCTCAGAGAATCCCCAAAAAACAAAGAGGGCAAGTTGTCCCAAAGCCTGAAGGGAAAATGGTTCTGAGGGGAGGCCAAGGAGCAGGACCTGGAGAAAGCATAAAGGAAAAAATTCTGGGATGGTGTTTGAATATCCTTCCAGACTTGAAAACGATGCCAAATTAGAAATCTGAGAAATATATACTTGTACTTCAGACTGATATTTCCAAAGAATGATCTGTGAAGAAATGCAATGGAATATTAACACACGTTCCACATGCCATGCAGAGATCTACGGTATGTTTGGAAGACACTGGGCGGAGCAACCTTAAACTGTTTTCGTTTTTAATGACAGGACTTTCTCGGGGCCTTTAACATGCTCACGTGCACCATGAGTTGTCGAGACAGGAGTATTATGCACAGCACTCCCAGCTTCAGTCCACCACAGAATTCCTGCTCCAGCAGGATTTCAGAGGTCGGCTTCTCTCAGACACCAGACTGAGAAATACTGTGCATCCATTGAAATTTAAACCTGCACTAAGCAAAACACAAGCATGTGTGTCTCAAAACTCTCTCCCCTGCAAACCTTTTTTGCACGTGTGCTGCTCTGTTTACCTTAATTTCTTAAGAGAGACACCCGAGAAGCACGGAGGTGCACTGGAATGAACTCGGCCTTTTCAGAAAGGTCAGCTGGTGTCTCCCTGGCTTCCTGGGATGATTATGTTTCTCAGGGTCATTATAAGGGCAAAAATGAGATAAAATCTTTGACTAAGATAGCAAGCGTCTGGCCACGGAGAAGGCACCAATAAATACATAACTGCCTTCCTCTCCCTCCTATCTCTAAGCCTTCCGGCTCTCACACATTTGGGGCGAAGCCGGCATCTTCCCTCCTCCTCCTCAGTGGTAATGGGAAGTCGTGTGTGTTGGTCATGGTGCCAGTGGGGGTGGTGAGGGCTGACCCGTCCAACTCCAGGACCTAGAGGGCCTGGGACGTTTGGGAGGACAGTGAGTGGGAACTCCAGAAGGAGAGATCTGAAACTGGTCGCCGGGAGAGGCCTTTCCTAGCAGGATGAGCCCCACTCTGCTACTGGAGTAAATAGCTTTTTCTTTCCTCACCCCTTTCTGTTGGACAACCTCATTCTCCAACTGTGATAATCTTGTTAATGAGGGTTATAAAAGCTACCACATCTTAGGTGCGTTTGAGGTACTGGGACGTTTATAGTAACTTCAATTAATGCTCCCAGCAACTCAGAGAGGGAGAGTAACTTAGAAGGTGACAGAGTTAGAACCTCTAGTCATCTGGCTCCATAGCCACATTGACCATTGCCCTAACTCACTGTGAGCTCTGTCCTCTCTCCCAGTGGCCCACCCCCAGCCCTCCGCTTCCGGCCCTGCAGCCCACTTCTGTGGGTGCTTTCGGGAAGATGGCTCACCCACATCAAGAACCTTGTGTTGATGGTAATTCAATGCTCTGTCTTTCTATCGTTCCATCTTTACACGGCAGATTGCAGGGGATCCTCTAAGACTCAAGTATGTCCTCGGGACTGGTAATGTCTCCCGTTGCAATTTGTACTTGGATGCATTAGACAAGACGATTACTAGAGAAAAATGTTTTGTCCCAAGTTGGTAGATGATCTGCCATGTGATTTTCATTTCTCTGTCATCCATTGGCTCTGAGTCACAGGGCAAAGTTTCCTCCCTCCTCAGGATTCTCCCCAGAATTCCTATCAGAAAACACTTGCCCACCTTTCAGCACAACAGGGTGGTTGGGGAAAGAGATGAAAAGAATACGTGTCGGGCCACTGGCCACTGATGGAAGGGAGGTGTCACAAACAAGCCTCACGTGCCTATTGCCTGGGCCAGGGAGAGAAAATCAGCTCTACTGGACGCATGTTTGACAGCATCTGGATCCATTTAGTGAGTGTATTTACTTCATAACAATATGAGATCATGATGCCAGGATGATTAATGACCTGTTCTATTCTGCCACTCTTCTTGCATAAATCCACAAGTCTGTTTGGGAGACTAATTGTATGAGATGGGCAACTAAGCACTTTGGTTCCTTCTTCAGCACGGCTCTCTTACTGGAATATATTCCACCACAGACAAGGCTGGGGAACGCTAGACACCACTTCAAGCATCTTCCAGATTTGCAGCACCTGAGTTCCTGGAAAATAACATCAAGGTTCTTAGGTAATGCTCTTGCATTCCCCAAAGGAAAATACTAATATATTCCTCACAATTGGGTGAGAAATAAAAAGGAGGAAAGGGAAATAGGGCTGCAATTTTAGTGACAAGACTGAAAAACTTGCTGCCAAACGCATTTTTAAATATGCAGGATAATACCATATATTATAACTACACTGGACATAGAATACGTTGGAATACAATGGAACAGAAATGCTATTCTGTACACAGCGAACTCCAGAGTAAGTGATGTCTCCCCTGATCTCCATCCAGGAGGGTTAGGTCAGAAGTAGCACTTGTCAAGGCACCATCCAGCCTCCGGAAGGAGCACAAGGCTCCCTCTTTCCCCTTCACTGCTCACTTGGTGAGGGTGACAGACATCCCGACCAAAGGCCCCACTGGACACGGCCAGATGAGGTGGCTTCCATCAGGTCTCACAAAGACCGAAAGGTCCTGGCTGTGGTGTAACACAGTCTTTTCCATTTAGTTTTCAAACCATTTCCCCTCCTGGGTGGTTTCTGGGATGAGCTGCCACCCAGACAGGAGTCGCCCCAACACAGATGGAATTAATGCGACAGGCAGCTTGCACCAGCTCGGCTCTTCAGCCCCTAGTATGCCCCTTGGGAAATGTCTTTCTCAGTTTTTACTATCTAACCTTGAAGGTCACAACTAGAGTCACCTAGGGAAAGGGGACCAAGGGGACCTGCTCTGGGTCCAGGCAAAGGGGTCCTTGGCAACCAAAGCAGAGCAGCCGAGGTTTCTTGTGTGAGGAGTGGCTCCGTGGGGTCTGCAGGCATATCGCCCAGTGAGTGTTCAAGCGTCTACATCTGCCTGCGGTGCTTGCTCTCAGGCCGACACTTTGCAGCCACGCCAGAGTCTCACGTCAGGCTCGAGCCCATGCAGAACAGCAGTGAAGGTTCCTCCTTGAGGACCCCAGGCACCAGCACCCAGTTCGAGCCAGTGTCGCCCAGGTGAATGCACTCCATGCAAGATGCAGGGGAGAAGTGTTGATAGTAACACGAAAAGCCTAGAAGGGAAGATTCTGGAAAAGGGGACCCATTTAAGACCCAATACCAGTTTCTATTAGGTCCACAGACCTGGTTCTGCCCACAAAAACAAGCAGAAACCTCATCTTGCTTTATCCACAGGACTAACTGGCTTGTATGAGTTCCACATTTATAAGCCAGCACACACTACATTGTTCTTTACAGCTTTATAGGCCATTTATCATTTGCCTCCCCACTCCCTCTTTAGCCAAAGCAGACAACACTGTCTGCCAGAGATCTGCAGAGCCTTAGTCTACACTCACCACTCACTTCCTGCCCCTCCGCATCCTAGTCTGAGTCTGGTGGGCCTTGCCTGGAGGATCCACTGTCCCAGGGAACACAGGGGAAGTACAGGTGCCGGAGCAGTGAGACCCAGATGTGCTGATGGCAGAATCACTCGGGGAGCTTTCATAAACGCAGATTCCAGTGCTTGCCTAAGGACTGGTCAATCAGGGTCTCCTTCTGGGCAAGGAGGTTTTGGAATCAGAACAGCAAAGAGTTGTGAGACGTACACAACTCAGGGATACAGACCTTACACCAGGGGTCACCAGACTTAGCTCTGCATGTGGCGTTCTCCAAATGCAGGCTGCCATTTCTAAGGACCAAACCCATGCCTCCAAGGGAAGAGTGGCCTCCTGGGCCCCTTGCACAATGCAGAGGAATAGTGGAGGAGGGCTTAATGAGGAGCCAGAAGACTTGAAGTTTGGCGGGGGATGGGGGTAAGTTGGGAGGCACAGTGTTGGGAGAAGCGGAAAGTGAGTATGATCTCAATCAGCCGAGGCAAGTGACTGACAAATTCTAATGGGCCACTTTCCACCAGCCAAGCAGATGTCAGGCAGGCCCAAAGAAGGGGAGCACTGGACTGAGCATGGTAGAAGCACGTTGGCAGAGAGTGGCCCCAAGTCTTTATTACCTGCTTCCTTGGCTCACTCCCCCAGGACACCTCCAAACCATCCCACTTGGATCTTGGACGTGAGTAGGACCCTTCTCAGGCATGTGACTATAGCAGTGGTGCCACCCCATGCCAGTTAAGTCGATGTCGTCTGGGATCAGGGGCCAGGCTCCAGTAGTTTTTTCAAAATATATTCTATTGATTGTGCTATTACAGTTGGTCCAATTTTTCCTCCTTTGCCCCCCTACATCCACTAACCCCCATTCCCTCAGCAATGCCTCCCCTTAGTTCATGTCCATGGGTCATATACACAAGTCCTTTGGGTACTCCATTTCCTATACTCTTCTTAACATCACCCTACGTTGTACCTACAATTTATGCTTTTCATTCCCTGTACCTTTCCCCCCATTCTCCCACTTCTTCCTCCGTCCAAATGATAACCCTCCAAATGATCTCCACATCTGTGATTCTGTTTCTGTTCTGCTTGTTTGCTTAGTTTGTTTTTTAGATTCAGTTGTTGATAGTTGTGAATTTATTAGCATTTTAATGTTCATAGTGTTGATCTTCTTTTTCTTAAATAAGTCCCTTTAACATTTCATAGAATAATGGCTTAGTGGTGATGAACTCTTTTATCTTTACCTTATCTAGGAAGCACTTTATCTGCCGTTTGATTCTAATGATTGCTTTGCTGGGTAGAGTAATCTAGGTTGTAGGTCCTTGCTTTTGAATCACTTTGAATACTTCCTGCCAGTTTCTCCTTGCCTGCAAAGTTTCTTTTGAGAAGTCAACTGACAGTCTTTATGGGCACTCCTTTGTAGGTAACTCTGCTTTTCTCTTGCTGCTTTTAAGATTCTCTCTTCATCTTAACATTTGGCATTCTAATTATGATGTGTCTTAGTGTGGTCCTCTTAGGACTTGTATGTCTATCTCTTTCACCAAATTAGGGAGGTTTTCTTTCATTATTTTAAAACAAGTTTTCAATTTCTTGCTCTTTCTCTTCCCCTTCTGGTACCCTTATGATTCGAATGTTGGTATGTTTGGAGATGTCCTAGAGGCTGCTTTGACTATCCTCCTTTTGGGGGGATTCTTTTTTCTTCTTGCTGTTCTTATTCAATGTTTTTTTTTTTTCTTCCTTAGGTTCCAAATCATTGATTTGATTCTCACCTTCATCCCCTCCACTATTTTCTTTATTTCAAATTTTCCTTTATTTCACTTAGTGTAATCTTCATTTCTGCCTGGGTCTTTTTTATGCTGTTGAAGTACCCAATAGTTCTTTGAGCATCCTGATAAGGAATGTGTTCAACTCTGCATCTGACAGTCTGGGAGATTGCTTATCTCCACTCTGTTTAGTTCTTTTTCTGGAGTTTTGTTCTGTTCTTTCATTTGGACCATGTTTCTTTGTCTCCTCATTTTTGCAGCCTCCCTGTGTTTGTTTCTGGGTATTAGGTTGAGCTGCTTTGACTCCCTGTCTTGGTAGCATGGCCTATTGTAGAAAAGCGCACCAGTAAGTTGAATAGGGCAGAGCCTTAGGTAATAGCCAGGGCAGGGCAACCCGAGTCACCACTCTTTGACTCTGTGTGGCGGAGGGTTCTGAGAGGGGGCAGTGCATCTACCTGGCTTCTGCAGTTTTGTCTGAGGGAAAGCTGCCTCTCGGAATTCACCCTGATGCCAGCCACTTCACTTTCTCCCCAATGCCACTGGTGCCCTTCTAGCTATTGCCCTGGTGCTGAAGCCCAGAGGCAGTGAGTCTGCCTAAGTTCTAAGTCCATTGTGGGCCCTATAAGAGAAGACTCTTGAGAATCCTGTGGTTTCTTCCACTGTCCCAATCCCCACTGGGTTTTAGAACCAGAAGTTACCAGGACTTATCCTCCTGGAGCTGGACCCCTGGGCTGGGTGGTGTGGTGAGAGGCTGCCATCCCTCGCTCCCAAGGTATCCCTCCCAATTTTTGCCCACCATATGAGGGTGTGGGTCACCCATTCCACATCTCTGTGCCTCTCTGCACCTCCCCATGTCTCTGCCTTTCCTACCCATCTGGGTGAATGTGGCCTCTTTAAACCCTTGGTTGTTGGATATCCATACGTCTTAATTTTCTGATGATTCTGGGTGATCGTTGTTGTGTAGTCTAGTTGTAATTTTTGCTGTGGTTATGCGAGGAGGCGAGTCATCTTTACCTACACCTCCATCTTGACCAGAATATCTCCAGTAGTTTTAAAAGGTCCCTAGAAAACAGATTCCAATGTTCTGTCATGATGAGGAACCTCCAGTGTAGAGTTCAGAGCCAAGTGAACCAGGCTTTCCCCACCCTGCCACTAAATGAGGAAAAGTAATCTTCTAGATTTATAGAAATCTAAAGAAGAAGTTGTTAATTAGCAAAAAATATTAATAAATAGTTTATGAAAGTAGAACTATAAAGGGCCAGAAGTCCTGGAAAGGTGCTCAAAAAGTAATGAAAAGATGTCATTTTTTAGAACAGCAAAGACAAGATGAATGCTTATCCTCCAATACATAAGGGTATACGTTTAAATGTGTTACTGAGGCATTATGTTGCACAGCAATATCCTACAACAACCAAGATAGCCCTCAGAACATGATTAATAAAATATATTATGATCTACTCATTAAATGGGATACTTAGAGCACTAAAAATCATGAAATGAGTCTCTCTTTGTTAACTTAAAAGCTGTTTGCAATATATTTTTAAGTTTAGAAAAAGACTAAGCAACATTATATATAGTATGATCTTAGCTTTTGTTAAAAAAAAATTGAATACCACATAAAACCAAATAATAATGGCAATCATTTCTGAGGGATAGAATCAAAGCTGATTTTTTCCCTTGCCTTTAGTCCCCACTTTTGTTTAAAAACATACAAATAACAATAACAAAGCCCCTACCCTTTAATAAAAAATTATTGGTTAATTAGGGTAAAATGACCTTATGGTGGAGAAGTTTCCTTAGTCCTACAGCAAAGGCACAGATTTTACTAAATAAAACAATCTCTGTCCAGAGCTTACTTACCTTCTCCTCTAGCAAATTCTTATGTCCTAAAAGGGATTTACTCAAATATTATTTTGGACAATGGTAAAATCTCAAAGGAAAAAGATTCCCCTGGCTGTGATTACAGAAACTATTTCATTGGGAGAAAGATATTTATCAAGGCACTTTGATGTTCTCTTAGAATTTGCCAGCACAATCCACTTATTTTATTATCTGGCTTGTAAATTCTTAATTTGGAACTTATTCGAGTTCGTATACACTGTTCTACTGCCAGACATCACATGAAGCATTTAAAGCAGACAGAGCAATCAAAAAGAACACATTATACTGTCCAGGTTTTTACTGATACTCTTTACGCCTGTAGTAGTGTCTTCATGGACAATTTGGGGCAGATTGGGAAGTGTTTGGGCTTCAAAGGGCTGCATTCTGCTTCAAACAGGCACTGAGAGTTTCAATGGGAAAAGTGATGACAGACTTCTATGAACACGGCACCTGGTCCAGAAATCACAAGCGAGCCAAACCCTAATTCTCAGCATTAATCAAAGCGCCCCAAGTTCCCAACCAATGAGAGGCCCTTCTAGACAAAGGTCTCCCTCTTGAAAGCTACTCTTCTGATTCCCAATAAATGAACCATTTATGTTCTTTGGTTAACTTGGGTAGTAGTTGAAAAACAATGAAAACACATAGGAGTGGTGTACCCTTGAGGATAAAAATAATATTTAAGAAAAAGCTTAGTTCTGCTAGGTATTTGGAGAAAACACATCTATACGTAGAAAATGTTTCTTTATATGAAAACTTGGCCATCATTATACAATCGGAATGATAACTTATCAGTCTATTCCAGACTGCTCCAGTGTAAATATATTCCAAACAGACTTTTTAAAAAATATCAAAAGGCACGTCCATGAAAATTCCATTTGTTATCCTTAGAGGTGTGAGAGTTACCATCCATTAGTTTAGGGCTTTCCAAACCTGCTTTCGAAAAGGTCAGGGTCTCTTCCAGTGCCAGATGAAGGGCCAGGCCAGCCAGGAAGATGTGAAGATGCCAAAATAAAAGAAACACTTAACTGAAGAGAAAAATAGTATTTGCCAGCACCCCTCTAGAAGAGGGCTCTGCGATGGCTGGAGGTCCTGTGAGGGGACCTGTGGTGACCCTGACAACTAGAAGAGGTAGGTTTGAGTGACAGTACCTGTCATTTGCATGCTCAGTGCAGCATGCAGGTTTGGGGCTGGAGCTGAAAGGCCCAGAGTGACAACGGAGGTGCTGCCCCCCTTGGACCTCTTCTAAAAATAATGGGACAAACACATGAAGAGTATCAAAGTGCCCACAACCCTTAGTTTGCCCCTATCAAAAAGTCTACCATGTGAAAATCAAGCCACAAGATGACCTAAGTTTTAAACACCTCAAAATATGGTAAAACAGTTTAAAACAGTCCCATAAAAGTCACCCTACCCTATTTCTTACCTTTTAATAGTTATTCTGCTCTGTGTTTCTTGTCCCCAATGTCCAACTGGGCAGGACGAAGCAGGACTCAGAGGAGAGACTCCGAAAAGGCCCGGGCAGAACCTGAGAGGGCCAGGCAGGCACAAAGGGAGGGGGCCGCCAATTGTCTGGCACCACATAAGGTGGTGCCCGGGATGAAGGCCATCTGAGAAAGAATTTTCAAATTCCACACAGTGGGAGGCATCACTGTAAAGAAGATTAGAGGCTTTTAAAGATATCCAGTACCTGTGCCAGGTACTGGGCCAGGTGGTTGTCGCTCCTTATTTTCTTTGATCTGAGTATTAATCCCGCAAAGTCAGCACTGCTATTCCCATTTCACAGATGAAGAATCAAAGGCTCACAGGGCTTAAGAAATGTGTCCAAGGTCCCATAATTAGCAAGGGCCTGAGCGAGAATCAAATATACATTTGTCCGAATTGAATGTCTATGCTCTTCTCAAAAGACAGAAAAAGAGCCATCTAGAAAGAAGGTCACGTCACCTGACTTGACCACAGGAGAAAAGGTTCTATTCCAGGTGTCAAGTCTGCCTGAATGGGGCATGTCACCTAATCTCTCCGGGGGAGACAACATGCATGTGGATAAGATGGGGGCATGCAAGAGCAATAGTAGTAAAAACAACAGTCCTGATTATAATAAAACCTAACAGGCTTATTCAGATGAGTCAGAGAACCAACATCAGGGTCAGTGGGAAAGGTGGGCTCTGCCGAGCTGGATCTTAGACACCCTGAGAGGGCTCCTGAGCTGGGGGTCCCTAACCAGGCCAGGCGACCACCAGGGAAGAGCTGAAGCCTGAAGCCAAGGGTGTGCCAGGGACCCAACAACAAAGATTCTGCTTCTTCAACCATGGAGTGGATTAAAATAAAATGTCACCATTGAATCAGGGGATTAAGAAGACATTGATTAGCCACAGAACTGCAGACTGAAGGCAGAGGTGGAGCCGGTCACACTGAAGAAGAGAATATCTAGAACTAGAGGAGAAGAAATTAAACCTCAGGCGGAAAAAAAGGTGAGATCGTACGTGTGTAGCTGATTTTACAGTATACACAGCTGAAATCCTGTCCAGTAGCAAGCAAATGTTTGTAAGTTGGTACTGCAGAAGAATGGAATGGCCAGTGAATAATGGAAGAGGGTCTTGGGAAAGAACAACAAATTTGGAAGACACAAACTTCCAAATGTTTAAAAAACTTGCTGCAAAGCTACAGTAACAAAGGCAATATGGTATTATCCCAAGGACAGACACACAGATAAATAGAATAGAACTGAGAGTCTAGCAATAAACCCTTCTATTGATGGCCAATTGTGAGAAAGTGAAAGATTTATACAATAAAAACTACAAAACACTGATGAAAGAAAGAAGTTAAAGAAGACACAAACAAGTGGACAGACATCCCAAGCTCATGGATTAAAAAGTCTTAAGACTGTTACAATGGCAATACACCCAACAAAATCTATAGGATCAATGCAAAATCTATTAAAATCCCATTTTTTACTGAAATAAAAAACCAGTACTAATTGCACACCTGAAACCTATATAACTTTATTTACCAATGTCACCCCAATAACTTTTTTAAAAATTAAAAGAAATAAAATAGTTTTACAGCTTAAGAAAGAAATAAGGAACTGTAGTAAAACTCATAGGGGACCCCAGCAGGCTCCAAATAGCCAACACAACCTTGAGGAAGAACGAACCTGGAGGCATCACACTTCCCGATTTCAAACTGTAAAACATAGCTACACAGATTAAAACAGTAGGTAACTGACATAAAGAAAGACACATAGACCAACAGAATAAAATAAAGAGCCCAAAGGTCAAACCATACACAGTCAACCTAACTTCAGCAAGGATGCCAATACTACAAGGGGGAAGAAAAGTCTCTTCAACACGTGGGGTTGGGAAAACTAAATGTCCGCATGCAAAAAAACGGAACTGGACCACACATAGAAGTTAACTCAAATGAACTAGCACCTAAAATTGTAAAACCCCTAGAAGATAACGCAGGGGGAAAGCGTTATGACATTGGCCTTGGCAATGGTTTCTTGGATATGACACTAAGCGCACAGGCAGCAAAAGTAGGAGCAGACAAGTGGGACTACATCAAACTAAAACTCCTGCACCCACCAGAAGAAACAGTCACCAGGGTGAAGAGGTAGCCTACCACCTACTGTGGGAGAAAATATTTTCAAACCATGTATCAGATAAGGGGTTAATTTCCTAAATATATAAGGAACTTTTACAACTCAATACCAAAAGCAAACAAACAAGAAACCTAAGTACCCAGATTTTAAATGGGCAAAAGACTTGAATAGACATTTCTCCAAAGAGGACATACAAACAGCCAACAGGCATATGAAAAGATGCTCAATATCACTAATTATCAGAAAAATGCAAATAAAAACAACAGTAAGATATTATGATCTCACTCTTGTTAGGATAGTTATTTAAAACAAAAATAGACAAGTGTTGGTGAGAATATGGAGAAACTGAAACTCTGACACACTGTTAGGGGGAATGCAAAATGGTACACTGCTATGGAAAGTAATAGATTCCTCAAAAAACTAAAAATAAAACTATGACATGATCTAGCAATCCTACTTCTGAGTATTTATCCAAAGGAATTGAAATCAGGATCTTGAAGAGATATTAGCACTCCTGGGATCTTTCAGCACTAGTCAGAACAGTCAAAATGTAAAAACAACCTAAATGTTTATCAATAGATGAATGCATAAAGAAAACATGGTGGAGGAGTTTCCAGCAAGATGGAGGTGTAGGTAGAAACCCTTTGCTCCCTCACACAACTGAAAAGAGGATAACAACCAATCTTAAATCAATAAACAACCAGAAGTGCCAAAAAAATCATACTGCATGGAACTCCAACAACCAAGAAATTGAAGAAAAACTCAACCAGAACAACCAGACTGGTAAGGAGGCAGACCACACAGGCAGACTCAGAAAAACCGAGCAGACGTGGCAGACCATGGGGGCGGGGCTGGTGACGGTGAAGCTGAGACTCAGAGCTGACTGTGGACCAAGGCGGGGTTGCCGCAGTGGGAGAAACTCCCAGTGTCACATGAGAGTTCATTGGAAAGTGGGACTAGAGCTGAACAGGCGGGCTGCACTGTTCCCTCTGTGGCCCCTCCTCCATAGGCAGCACCACAGCACAGCAAGGACACTTGTCCTGTGGGGTGAATACCTAAGGCCCCGCCCCCTTACAACTTATCAGCTGTGCCAAGACAAAGAAATATGACCCAAATGAAAGAACAGAGCAAAACTTCAGAAAGAGAGCTAAGTGATGAGGACATAGACAACCTATCTGATGGAGAATATAAAGTCCTGGTAATCAAAATGCTCACAGAACTGATTAAGCTTGGTTGAAAAATGGAAGGAAAAAAAAAGAAAGATACCCAAAATGAAATAAAGCAAAATAAAGAGAACCAACAGTGACAGGAAGGAAACCAGGACTCAAAGCAACAATTTGGAACAAAAGGAAGACATAAACATCCAACCACAACAGAATGAAGAAATAAGAATTCAAAAAAATGAAGAGACTCTTACAAACCTCTGGGACAACCTGAAACGTTCCAATATCTGAATCATAGGGGTGCCAGAAGGAGAAGGACAACAGCAAGAAATTGAAAACTTATTTGAACAAATAATGAAAGAAAACTTCCCCAATCTGGTGAAGGAAATAGACTTCCAGGAAGTCCAGGAAGCTCAAAGTCCCAAAGAAGTTGGACCCAAAGAGGAACACACCAAGGCACATCATAATTACATTACCCAAGATTAAAATGAAGGAGAGAATCCTAAAAGCAGCAAGAGACAAGGAGACAATTACCTGCAAAGGAGTTCCCATAAGGCTATCAGCTGATTTCTCAAAAGAGACCTTGCAGGCAAGGAGGGGCTGGAAAGAAGTATTCCAAGTCATGAAAGGCAAGGATCTACATCCCAGATTGCTCTATCCAGCAAAGCTTTCATTTAGAATGGAGGGGCAGATAAAGTGCTTCCCAGATAAGGCCAAGTTAAAGGAGTTCATCATCAACAAGTCATTATTATGTGAAGTGTTAAAGGGACTTATCTAAGAAAAAGAAGCTAAAAAATATGAACAATAAAATAACAACAAATTCACAACTATCAATGAATGAACCTAAAAGAGAAGAAAAACAACAAAAACAAAAACTAAGCAAACAGCCAGAACAGGACCAGAATCAGAGAAATGGACATCACATGGAGGGATTTCAGTGGGGGAGGAGGAACAGTGGGGAAAAGGTACAGGGAAGAAGGAGCATAATTAGTAGGCATAAAATAGACAGGGAGAGATAAAAATGGTATAGGAAACAGAGAACTCAAAAAAATTATGTGTACAATTATATGTCCATATGTACAATGGACATGAACTAAGTGGGGGGAATGCTGGAGGGTTGGGGGTGCAGGGCAGAAGGGGGGAAAATTGGGAAAACTGTAATAGCAAAACCAATAAAAATACTTAAAGAAGAAAATATGGTGCACACACATACAATGAAACATAACTCAGCCTTAACGGAAGGAAATCCTCTGGTACACAGAAACACGGACGAACCCTGAAAACACTGCGCTAAGTGAAAGCAGTCACAGAGGGACGAATCCTGCATGCCTGTGCACACGTGAGGGTCTAAAATGGTCAGACGCACACCGTCAGAGAGGAGAGTGGTGGTTTCCAGAGGCTGCTGGGAGGGGCAGATGGGGAGCTACTGACCAATGAGCAGAACGCCCCAGTTATGCCAGACGAGTAAGTTTTAGAGATCTGCTTAACGTTGTGTCTGTAATTAACTGCATTGTTCTGTACACTTCAAAATTCATTAAGAGGGTAGACTTCACATTAAGTATTCTTACTACGATAAAATACAGTTAAAGGCGTGAAAGAAGATACACGAGTGGTGAAGAAGCACCTGCAAACATGGGCAACAAGGGAGGAGGGCACCAAGGGAGGAAGGGGGAGGAAAGGGCGCTGAACCCCACGCTCGCTGCTTTTCATCCGTTATCTCATTTAATCCGTACAGAGACTCGTGATGTCAGTACAAGTAATGCCGTTTTGCAGATAAGGAAACAGAGGCTCAGAGCCATTTAAGTAAATAGTCACAGCTAATAAATGGCAAGGCTGGAATACGTCTTCTCAATAAGTTACCAAAATGATATCAACCAAGATTATGACTTAACAGAATAGGACACTTTCAAATGCACTGAAAAATGGGCCCTTGAGTTTATGGCACTTTTACAGCATGATAACACAAAAATCTGTGATATAACTTATGTCTTGAAGCCAGGAACACGAAGCATGGCCTCTGTGGAGGGAGGGTAGTGAGGACAGCTGCTGCACAGATTGGTGTGTGTTGCTTGGCCAGTCCCTGCAGTCCACTCCACACAGCTGCTTCTCTGACCCAGACAGAAACGCCAGGACGGACTTGGCAGGATTATGCAACTTGCCCTAGAGGCACAAAGTCATAGAGACAACTAGCCTCAGAGGCTTCAGCAGTCACCCAGTCCTCAGTGAGTCGGAACACACATCCACGGACCAGATGTGTCTGAATCACCTGGGCAGCTTGTTAAATGCAAGTTCCTGGGCCTCACTCCAGCCCTCTGGAGAGTAAAGCCCAGAAATGAGAATTTTTAAAAAGCTCCCCAGGACACCCCTATATGTCGATGGTGGGGATGTAAAATGGAACAGTCACTTTGGAAAAGAGTTTGGCAGTTTCCTAAGAAGTTAAACACAGAATTACCATATGACCCAGCAACCCCACTTCAAGCTACCTACCCAAGAACAGTGAAAATGTACATTGCCATAAAGACACGTGCGTGAGTGTTCTCACATTATTCATTGTCTGCTAAGTCCATCAACTGGACCAAATGGCTATGAACTGATGAATGGAGAGACTACAATGGAATACTACCCAGCACTAAAAAGGAGCCTCAACTGCTGGTACATTGTTAAACACGAATGAACCGCTAAAACACGGCACTAAGTAAAAGAAGCCAGATGCAAGAGACCACACGTTGTTTGATTCTATGTATAGGAAATTTCCAGAAAAGAAATCTATAGAGAAAGAAAGTAAACGGGTTACTCACGGCCAGGGCAGCGGGTGAGAAGGGGCACTAACATGGGCGTGAGGGGCATTACTGCAGTGATGAAAATGTGCTAAGAGTGATGTGTTCTAAGAGTGATGGCCGTACAAGTTGGTAAGTTCGCTAAAAACCACTGAATTGTACACTTGAAGTGGGCGAATTTTATCTGAGGGCCCTTGGGTGATTTTGATGCACAGGAGATCTGAGAATGACTGGATTTCAACACACTTATCTCACTGAAACCCAGGGGAGGAAATGATTCACCCCAGGTCACACGGTGAGTTTGCACAGTGCCAGAGTGCCTCTGATCCGTGTCTCTGCGAAATCAAACGGAGGGCCAGGGCGCAGCCTGGTGAAATGAACCAAAGGAGATGGCCAACCTCAATGAGTCAGTCAGCACTAAACCCATTTTCCCTCCAACAGCAGGAAGCTGACTTGTTTTTCTTGAACAATCCAGGAAAGGGGCTCAGGAAGCAGCTGGAGGACAATGGAAGGACCGCAAACTTGGAGTCAAAAGCCCTGAGATCAAATCCTGACCCTGAGGGTTAATGGTGGCTCTGAGCAGGTCATCTCACCCCCTCGCCTCATCTTGTTGACCCGTCCGCAGGTGAAGCTGGCAGCTCACGCACCGCAGCAGGAGCAGGGAAGGCGCTGAGCGATCAAGGCAGCAGAGGGTTCCAGATGATGTCCTTCCTGCCTAACTGCCAGCGCAGATGTCCAGCCCAATCTGCTTATCTGAACGCCACAGCCAGAGCATCCCTTCCAGCCTTTAGGGCACAGACAGGCCCTTTGAAGGGTCCCCGGCACAAGCACCACCAACCCTCCCCAGTCTAGGTCCCAGTCCCAGCTTGGTCCAAGTGCCCAAGTGTCATAATACTCCAGAAAGGGGGACATAGGACTGTATTTGTTTACAGATATGACAGCCTCCCACTGAGAACAATACATATATTAAAAACAACAACCTTCCGAGTGGCCACTGATGCATCAAATACTGGATTGGGCGTGGTGTTATTACAAGACCAAGAGAATGTAAAACATTCTGTAATATATCTCAGCAGAAAAATCTTTGCCAAGGAAAAGAAATCTGTCTTCTATCTAGGAGGAATGTTTGGTGATTATCTGGGCCTTGGATAGACTCAGGCCACACGTTCTGGGCCAGGCATTTGCACTGCGTGCTAATCAGAGAGCCCCGATGTGAAGACAGGCATTGCAGACTGAGAATCGTGGTGCCCGAGAGGGTCGAGGCAGCGTCGACACTTACAGAGGGACGTGCAGCCTGTGTCAGGACGGGGACATCTAGGCCAAGCTGCTTTCTTAGAAGGACAAGTGTGAACACTGGGATCTCCTGAACTGAACCCACCCACGTGGGCCCTGAGCTCTCGGCCTGTGTGACCAGACCACATCAGTGCGGCAGAAGGCAGCAGTGCGCAGGCGCCTGCCTGGTGTGCTTGCTTCAGCCACATGTTGTTTGCTTTATTAGCTCCTAGAGAAATTTGACTTCTTGGAGGAACCTTTTTGTGCCACTGACTACTAGTTCCTGGTAACTGTACTAGACAGTAAGTGACAGGCACTCTCTGCAGAAGGCCACTTGAGACGGACAAGGTGACACAAGAAACAGAAGTCTGCAGCTGTGACGGCAGGGCAGGTGTAGGCTGCGAGAAAGAAAGCTGAACTTGAGAGCATTTGCTTCAGAGAGGTGTTAAAGACTTGTTGAAAATGAAACTGGAAGCAGCAGCAGCAGCAGAGAATAAAAGAGCACAGAGCACCTAGAAGAAGGGATGGACTAGGGCAGGAAAATGGAGCAGAGCAAAGGCTAGGAGGACTGCCATCTACAACGGGAATGGCAAACACCTGGCACAGGAGCTGCAGAAGCCCCGCCCAGGGTTCACAGTGGCCTTGGCACCCCCCAGCAACCCCACTCAGCCCTGGGAGGGAGTGTGTTGCACAGGCACCTCTCAGGTCTAAAGGAAAGCCTAGACTTTCACTGCCAGTTAAAAATGGAGGACTATCTGCCTTTACTCCATCTTCCTCTCCAAACCCTACTAAAATGTTGGTAAAACAGTTGAAACTAGTTTAACCCACAAGGATAAAGGCAACGGAGATGAGACATCAGCAAACAGAAGGTTTCAGCAAACCTGGAGAAACGTGGAGGGAAGAGCTGTGGCAGTGGAGAAGCTGTAAGCTCAGTCCTGTCCAGAGCATGCTGCTGAGACCAAAGCCACTGGCTGGACAGGCCTGCAGCTCGGCCCTCGGCAGCACAGGTTCCACGAAGGATTGGGGGTGGGGCCGTGATGGAAAACAGAGTCGCCAAACCCACTGCACGCAGCCAGACCACTGCGCGCCCCACACTCCCCTCTCCAAGCAGACAAGAGTTTATTCTCAGGAGAAATTGAGAAGGACTGGCAGACAGGGAGGAGAGCAGAGGTCGGGGGAGCAGGACGCCAGCCACCGTCCACCTCTCCAGGCAGGATGTTGAAGGACTCCTCTGTGGAAAAAGGGAACAGTCTCGGAATCTGTTCTCCCTAAGGAAATCTCACGGGCCAATCACCCCACCCAAGCACATAGAAATTTCCATATGATTTTTAGTGCCTTACTCACAAAACACTTTCACTGAATGTCGACAGACACTCAGGAAAAGCCTCTAACATGACAGGCAGAGTCCAAAAAAACAGGAAAATAACTCAGAGGTGTGGGTACATGCAGGGAATATAAAAATACCTTTAAAAATCCAATTATATTCTTAGAGAACGAATGACTAAGATGTTGCATTCATGAAACAAGAACAGGATGCTGTGTTAAAGAAATAATCAGAAAATAAGACAGAACTCTTGGAAAATACATAATCATAAATACATATTTAAAGTTCAGCAGGGAATATAGAAGATAGCCAAGCAAACTCCCTAGAAAGTAGAACTCAAGAACAAAACAATGGAGAATAGGGAAAAAAGATAAGAAAATTGGAGACTATTCAAATATGAGTTCCAGAAAGAAAGAATGGGAAAAATATAAAGAAGGAACTTATCAAAGCAATGTTAAAAGAAACGGCCCACAAATGAGTTTCTAGCTTGAAAGGGTGCATTGTAAGGCATGTGCAGGACACACAGGGCACACGAAAGCCCTCCCTAAGGCATGTCACATCTTATCCTCTGGCACGGGAATCCGAAAGAATAAGGGAAGAAAGGCTTCCCCCTTATTCCTATCATACCCAAAGCAAGGGTCATCAGAATGGTACTGGTCTTCTCTCAAGGAGAGTGCTGCAAGACCACAGTGAGATAGAATTTGTAGAGACAGATGATTTCCAACACTGATTTCTAAAACTAGTTTAATTTGAAGCCAGTTATGGTGTGGAATAAGCACATTTTTTTATATGTAAAAGCTAATGATACAATATTGGAAATACTTTCCTTGACCCTTCCTTGGGCAGCTGCTGGAGGGTGTGCTTCGGCCTGGCAAGAGAAGAAACCAAAGTGCAGAGGACCCAGGGTGTGGTGGACAGAGGCTGCTAGCGATGCCCCAGGCTAGGCACAGCCAGCCCAGATGGAGGCCGGAGGCTGGAGGACTGGCAGGGGAAGGTTCCTGAGAGGAAGCGAAATGTAAATGGTAGGCTACTTCATGCATCTGAGCACTTGGAAAAACTGACAGATGTCAGAAAGGTACCGGGACAATTTTCTGTGTCAATTTGGATGCCCAGGTATTTGGCCAAACATTATTCTGCATGTGTCTGTGAGAGTGCTTCTGGATAAGATTAACCTCTGAATTGGTAGACTGAGTAAAACAGATGGCCCTCCCTGACCTGGGTGGGTCCCATCCAATCCATTGCAGGCCTGAACAGAACAAAGGGCTCACCCTTCCCCTCAGCAACAAGGAGCTCCTCTTGTCTGAGTGTCTCCAGCTGGGACATCAGTTTTCTCCTGCCTCTGGAGTCAAACAGAGATGTCAGCTCTCCTTGGGTCCTGAGCCCGCTGGCTTTCAGGCTAGAGCGACACTGCCTGCTCTCCTGAGTCTCCAGCTTGCCAACTGCAGAGCGTGGGACCTCTCAGCCTCCAAAACTGTGTGAGCCGAGTCCTTGTAATAAATTATATATCCCCATCCTATGGGTTCTGTTGCTCTGGAGAATCCTGACCAATATGGATATATCAAATTATTTAGAAAGAAATGCGATGACATAAGAAGAGCTCTGGTGCACAGCATGTCCACAGCCATAATCACGTAAACAACGGCCATTTCAAAGTTCAGTTATAACTGCATGGGGAGAGTGAGGCTGGGGCGATTGGGTAGACTGCTCAGTCCAGTTACAAGAAGGACTATCCAGTATGCACTCACGTGGTCTAGAAACATGACGGTGAACGCCAAAAGAAACAGCTCAAGGAGTCGAAGATAGTTGCCTCTGGGAAGCGGATAGTATTTGGGGGAATACTGTTTTTCATTATAAACCTTTTAAGACCATTTGATTTTTAAATTATATGCATGTGTTCATAAATAAAAGTTAATTTAAAAAAAGGAAAAGGAAAGAAAACCAGATTTTTAAGACAGATCAATTAGGGTGTGATTATACATGTTAAAAATAACTTGATTGCAGTTGGCAGTCGAGACAACCTCCCTGCCACCTTTAACACGTGATGACAAGGTTACTTATCTGTAACCAGCAGCTTGTTATGTACTTAAGTGTTTTATGGGTTATAAAGGAAACACCAAGATAACTAATTTGTATGTTGTGACCAAAACAGATATTCATATTGTCTAAATACAGAATCTGGCACAAATAGTGCCCCTTTCTTATTACAAAAGCTTTTATTACAAAATCATAAGCAAGTGATTCTGTAACACAACAGCACCACACTGAAGCACACCGTAAGACATTTTGGGTGGAATGGTCAACGTCTGTGCATCGCGTTGAGACCTTCACGTACCCTCCCTACCACGCTCAAGCAGGCCTTCCTTCTGCCGGACCCTGCATTTTTTAAACAAAGCATGAGTGAAGGATGCAGCTCTGCTCTTCTTAGTAATCAATGCCCAGAATAAATCTAATTACCATGCATTCAGTTTTCTTGGAATTCAGTTCTTGGAAGCAAAAAAACTGTTGCAAGTGTTGGATGTCATTGTAAACAAGATCATTTTAAAAAGCCACCCAGTTAGTTTATAGTTATGAAAATCCCAAAGAGACACTAACAAGACAAAAGGGAAAACCGTCTAAATGACATACGATTTCTAATGGCAGCGTCATTCATAGATTCTAAAAGCACTCTCCTGCACTACTGCAAACACAGCGAGGGTGTTAGGCAGCTCACAGATGCCCAGGGGAGCCAGCTGGGAAACTGCTTCCCAGGAACAGAGGACAGGCTGTCTCAGCACCTGCTGCTGGCAAGTCCTAAGGCTGCAGAGGCCGGTGCCTCACCCACAGCTCACACCCACACCTCACATGACCTGTGTTAACAACAGGATTATTCGGCAGGGAGGGGTCATCCAGCTAGAAAAGGAGGGAAGTGCATCCCTGTCAGTCCTCCCTTCAGGAGGAAGCTAGAGACTTGGCCTGTGACAAAGGATGAGCCCCAAACAAAGGCTGGAAAGTGTCAGACTAGGGCTTTGTCAGGCAGTTCAGAACCCAGCACTGCACTCTGTGGTCCTTTGTTATGAAAACAGGTCATCATTTACCTGTTTTCTGAGTCAAGTGAGTATCCTGTTACTACTAATAATCAGATTACTGACTGGCCCACATAGTGTCCTCCACTTTTATTTAACAGCTGTCTAATTAGTTCGTTCCAAAATTGGACCTCGGAAGGGAACCCACGAAGCCATGGCCTTAGCATCTACTGTAGCCTGGGTTACCTAAAGCAGAGCTACTGCTTTATTCAAGAGAGGGGAATGGGGACAGAGACAGGGGGGAACAGGAAGGAAATGGGACAGGGTGTGCCCCCAAGCTGACCTCCGCTTGGTGTCCAGTGCAGCCAACCCTGGGGTCGTGCAGGACTGTACTTCTAGAGAAAGGCAAGTCCATCCAGAAGAAGGAGGGGGGGAGAATTAAACTTGTTCCCAGCCCCCACTTGTGAGAAGTTTGTCCCAGGCATGCAGCCTCCTGTGGTCCTGGGGGGTGCATCAGGAGTGGGGCTCGGGGAGGCTTCCCTCCTCAGCGTTAGTGGGAGCCCCAGGGTGGCAAAGGAGCGCTGGGCCACGTCCATGGGAGAACGGGTGTGGTGATGACGGAGCCACGCCCCTCGTGTTCTGTGCAGCCAAGAGGATCTGAGGTGGCGCAGAAGGGAAGTCCCATTCGGTGTGTAGCTCATCGTTAAAATTCTAATTCAAAATTCTGGTAAGATTTACCTAACACAGAGAATGGACTTTATTTTCAAAAGGCAGCACTAATAAACAGAGACCTCTGGCAGCTGAGGGTTTGCCAACTCATTGTTTTCCTTGTTTCTGCATGCAGAAAACCCCTTGGAGAAGACGGAGGACCCCAGAAAGTGCTGGCGTCACCGTGGGGAGAGCTCGCAGGTACAAATAAATGGACTGTGCGAATGGTAAGTAAGTGTTTCAAGTGTGCAGGCGCAATTTCATATCTGTGCAGATGCTCTAGTGGTCAGTAAGATACTCAAGTTTACTGATGAGGGAACCGCTGCATTCACAGGGGCTCGTTTCCTTGTGGGTGAAATCAATGAGCAGGCCATTCTCTGCCCGCTCTATGTCTCGGGAGAGAGCTCTTGCCCTCGGCTTCCAGCCAGACTTGACCCGCAGGAGATGGGATAGTGTAAGAGTCAGCATTTTTATTCCAGCTCTCCACCCTCACCCTCACCTGCCCATTTACCCCAGCAGGTCATCTGATACCTCCAGACCTCAGTTTCCTTTTCTGTGCAATGGTGGAGGGGCGGGTGTCAATCAGATAATCTTTGAGGTGGTTTTCAGTTGCTGCCCCACGTTTTTACTTCTTGAATCCTCAGAAAAGAATAGCTCTGCCAAGTTAAATAGATAGGAATTCCAAGCTGAGACTTCCTTAGGGCAGTCGGGATACTTTCAGAAAGGGATCAAAATGCAGGATAAGGAAGTTACCAATTTATCTCTTTGTATGTTTACTGTGGACTAATTTCTTTCTTCCATCTAAATGCAAAATTGAATTTAGTTAATACCAAGCAAACAGCTTCATATGACAGTGAAATGCACTTTTTCCCTAAACATTTTGTATGTGTCCTGGAGCACCAACGAGGGGTTTTGTGGTGGGAAATGCCGCAGGGCGCACTTAGAAGCGGCCTCACGGTGTTATTTCTGGGGCTGCTGCACTCACTGGGAAGAAGTGTCGCATGTGGCCAGGTGTTTCCCCAAGATCGTTGTAGGGAGTGTTCCACCCTCAGCCATGTGTCATTTATTTTTAAGCATAGAAGGGTTAAAGGTTCCTTCTTGGACTCAATCTCCAACATAGTCTACAGATCCAAGAAGAACTGCACCCAACCTCAGCAGCTTGAAACGTCATAATCAAAATATGAAGCGTCTGAAATACGCAAGTTCATTCGACCCGCAGTGGTCCTGGACTCCTGTGTGGCGGGAGGCTCGTCCGCTCGAAAGTATGCAAGACCGTTTCCCACACGTCATGGCTGCCTCGCTCACTGCTGTTTTGTCCCCACAACCATCTTCTGCTTCCCAGAACCTTGTGCCTAGTTCTCCTCACCCTGTGAAGTTTGCGTGCTTTTCTGGGTAGTGTCTGGAGCTGCTCTGAATATGAAACATCTCAATTTAAATGTCTTCATGCATAATAAAGAAGAATGTAAGGACATTAATATTATCCCATAATGCTTATTACAGATAGCACAATGGGTAAAAAGCTAGATCTATAGATTTATATAAAAGTTCTGTGGGATAATAATAAGCCTATTGTTTTCAGTTTTTCTTGGACAGTATTATGATTTTCTAAATATTAAATATTAATATAGTATTCTGTAAGATGATGAACTTTCTTCCATTTCCTTCTATAAATACAAGCATCTGACACTGCTGTACTCAACCACCCAAAAGGCCACTCCTGGACTTTCCTTGACTTCCTAAATATTTCATTTTCTCTGGTATATTTTCCAGGCAGTCACAGTTTTTAACATTAATTTACTTATGACTGTGACTTTAACTCAAACATCATGCTTCTCAAATAAGTGTCTGCACATTCCTAGGAATGGTGATCATTTGTTAAAAATTGGAAGTTTGAAGTATAAACTTTTAACAATAAGAAATGTGGAAGATAAAAGACAAAATTCAAAATAATCTGAAACCAGCAAAAGTTTTGAAACTTACTACTATAAATTTAGCAATAAATAATAATAGGAAACAACAGTGATGATATAATGATCTCAAACCCAACTTACAGTAAACTGGTCACAATCAACCTAAAATGTTGGGTTGTGATACCGCCCTGCCTGGTTTCAGAAGCTGTAACCCCCACCTAGGCTAAGGCTGAGGGAACGACCTTGGAACCGTAAGCCAGCAAGGAGACAAGCTTATCTCCCTGGCAGGAGCATTGCTTCTGCTCCTTTTACTTCACCCTACCTGGCCCCTAATGCTTGGTCGGTTAGCCAATGATGGGTAAGATTCCCCAAGGGGGGAACGACCTAAGACAGGCACTATCACATGGGAGGCTCCCAAGGAAGGACTTTGGGGGCTACAGCAAAAGGGGGTGATGGATCCTCGCCCCTCGGCTTTGACAAAGCCTGAGTCCTCATGGTCTGTGAGGAAGTCTCCTAATCTCTTGGCTGCCTTACTTCCCTTGCTCCACCTAAGCCTGAAACAATGACAGAGGGTGGTACAGCCCTGTGCTGGAAAGGGCAGGTTCCCCGGGTGATCAGGCCTAAGAAAGAATATGTAAAATCCTGTGAAACCTGCTTTGTTTAGAATACTCTTGGTTGAATGAGAAGGGTCCAAGGAGGAAATAACTTTGTTTCTTAAAGTCTTTTACAGCTCTTTGACCTGACTCAAAATAGGCCCTCAGACTTCCTTGCTGTCTATTGTTTGATCCTTTCTTCCTGGCAATGACTAATGAGCTTTACTTGAATTCTTATGCAAATGAACCCAGTAAAAGCCTGCTGGGACAGGAGAACAGGGCGCTCTCCCCTAGGGAGGAGCTCCCCACTAGCGAGAGTGGCCATTCCATTCCTACTTCCCTACAGGACGTGGTTGTCTCTGTGTATGTTTTTCTCGTGTGTCGACAAGCCATGCGCTGTGTTCCATGGTCACTGCCAGTCGGTGGCCACGTCACTAAAACACCCATAATGCATGTATATGTCAGATTTAAAGAATGCACTCTACCTACACATCAAATAACAAGTTCACCACTGCAGCAATGCATGTGGGTGTAAGCCTGATTATTTTTATTATGGTAGAAAAACATTTGAGTATTAATTGCATGAAAAAATTATTGCAATCATATTTATTAAGAAGCTATGCATTTTAAAAGAAAAATCACTAGATTTTTTTTTCAATTTAAGATGGAAGTTGAAATTTAGGATAACGCTTTGGAAAACCGCTCATGAAGCGGGGAGTTGGTCGGCTTTAGAAACAACGGAAGAGGTGACGCTCAGTCGGGGGAACATTGGGTGAAGCCCTGATACATATAATGAGGGTGTTTCTGATTTGGATAAAAAGAGATAGCCAGGCTACAAATTAATCATACTACTAAAAGCACATTTTAATCTGTTTGACAGACATAAGTGAAGGCACAGGTAAGGCACTTCGCAGCCAGTGGAGAAATTTATATTAATATTCATCCATTTAACAGTCTTTGCTTGTTCTGTTTACAATAGTTTTGTAAAGGCTTGTTCATGCGCAAAATGCTTAGCTGTAAGGTAGTTATGAAGTAATTTTTAATAAGGTATGACGATTCCATTCCATTTGTGGTAAGAATGGTGCTCACATCTCTGCCAATGTGGATGCCATGGCCAAAACGGAAATGGCAGCTTGACCGAGGCCGGTGCGTGCATCTGACAGTGATAGGGAGATGCACACTGCAGCCGACTCCCAGGCTTTTAGACAGGATGTGATAGAAAGTGCACCTAAAAGATTGTTCTATTACCTAGTTAAATATTGGCTATTGGAGGAGGGGAGGATAGACCTTGGTTGGTGTTCGTAAACCTATGAATTGCCAGGAATTGCTGTTTTTCTTAACGGAGGAACAAATGTTCTCAAAACAACAAGCAGACCTGGGCACACTAACTGCTTTGAGAGTCACAAATTCAGGAAACACTTTTTTCTCACGGCTAAAATCTCTCGGAGCTGACTGTTGAAATATAAAGGACTGAGTCACATAGAGACAATTTATTTACATAAATGGTCCAAACAAAGAACACCAGTTTTTGTTTGTTCTGTTAGTGAAATCAGAAACACTTTGGGTTCCCTGTACTGCAGGAGTAACTTGGTCTCTTGGCAAGAAATGCTCATTGAAATTTCTATCACTGGAAGCTGGAAAATGCACCACTTATTTGACAACATTCTGGGGATTTCCCCACATTCAGTACCCCAGTGCTTATTGGTATGAGTTTCTGTTCTCAAAATATAATAACACCAAAAAAGAGGAAGAAGCTGTCTGGACCCAGAGCCTGTTTATGCAGCATTAGCACTTGTACCAACCCAAATTTTAAAATATTCAAACAACAGTATCTTACCTTTTCTTTCTGTGGTAATACAGAAGTATTTTCCTATTAAGATAAACATGTATAGCTACTTCTAGCCTTTCCTTGTGTTACGTGGTGCACACACCCAGGGCTCTCACTCATCTGCTCTGGGATTAAGTGCCCTTGAGAGAAAAGGCATCAGAAGCACTGCACCTCCAGTTTAAAATCGTTTTACGCCTTACCCAAGGACGTGCTTATTGATTTGAGAGACAGGGGAAGGAAGGAAAGGAGAGAAGAAGAGAAACATCGATGGGTTGCCTCTCATATGCACCCTGACAGGGGACCGAACCTGCAACCCAGGCACGTGCCGTGCCCTGACTGGGAATCGAACCTATGACCTTTCAGTTTACACCAGCCAGGGCTGAACCTCTAGTTTAAGTAGGATAATATGGTACTAATGTAACTCAATCCAACTAAAATCTGGTAAAATATCGATGGGCTGCCCTTCCCTAAGATAAAGGATCCCAACAAGAAAGGAAGCAAGGCCTTTTCCACCCAAATCCTACATTCACCATTCTTGGGCACTGTGCTTTCGACACAGCCGGTCCCCCCACCCCAACCCCAGGCAGCGTTTTAGGCCACTGTTGATGCTGCCTCTGAATTTTAAGTTCTGGAGAAGCCTGCATTTATTTATTTATTTTTATTTTGATGTACTTACAATTTTTATTGAATTTTATTTGGGTTACATTGGCTAATAAAATTATATAGGTTTCAAGTGCACAGTTCTATTGCACACCACACTGTCTGCACCTTGCACTGGGCACCCACCACCCAAAGCCTAGTCTCCTCCTCCCTGTTCATCTGCAGCTACCTCTCCCACCTGCGCCCACCCCCTCCGCTCTGGGCATCTCCACGCCATTGTCTGTGTCCGTGAGTTTTCTTTTGCTCGATCCCTTCATCTATCCAAGCACGAGATAAGGCAGGGCCTCCTGGTATCACTGAAACACCAGTTTAAATGAGATGCCAACAATTTCTTCGTTTTGGGAAATGTACAACAATTTAGATTCTGAACAATGAGAAAGTAACATTCCATTGTATATATGTACCACATCATTATCCAATCTTCTATCGAAGGACACTTAGGTTGTTTAAGTATCTTGGCTATTGTAAATAATGCTGCAATGAACAATAGGGGTGCATGTATCTTTCTGAACTAATGTTTTAGAAATCTTTGGACAAATACCCAGGAGTGGTATTGCAGGGTTATATGATAGTTTTATTTTTATTTTTTTGAGGATCCTTCATACTGTTTTCCATAGTGGCTGCACGGAATATTACTCGGCCCTTCATAAAGAATGAAATCTTTATTATTTGCAATAACATGGATAGATGGACCTAGAAGGTATTAGGCTAAGTGAAATAAGTCAGACAGAAGAAGACAAACACCATATGATTTCATTTATATGTGGAAGCTATACAACAATATAAACAAACACACAAAACAGAAGCAAACTGACAGACACAGCCAACAGACTGCTGGTTGCCAGATTGGCTGGGCGAAAAAGGTGAAGGGATTAAGAAATACAAATTGGCAGTTACAAAATAGTCATGGGGATGTGCAGTACAGCATAGGGAATATAGTCAATAACATTTTATTTTTAAACATTTTATTATTTATTTTTTAGAGAGAGGGGAAGGCAGGGAGAAAGAGAGAAACATCGATGTCCAAGAGAAACATTGATTGGTTGCCTCTCACACGCTCCCACCCAGAGACCTGGCCC
>PVIA01009193.1:0-63488 GCA_004024845.1 Tonatia bakeri | reverse complement strand
CTGTAGTTGCATAATCAATAAAATAAAGAATTAAAAAAAAAAAAAAAACTCCTGGTTTCTATGGGGTCAGCTGAGGCCTTTGTTGTAACTGCATCACAACCCAACTTCTCCCTCTGACCCATCCTGCTTCCTTGATTTCCCAAGATATTGATAAGGTGGATCCCAAATTAACTTGCTGTACACTCATCTCCATCTCATAGTCTGCTTCCTGGGAGACTTGACCTGGAGCAGCCGCCATCACATCTATTACAGAACAAAAATGTGACATAATGGACCTCCTTTCATTATGAAAATGACTCTCTATGGCTAAGTGATTAAAGAAGAGCCTGGTGTTAGGAAATGTTCAACAGGTGTGAGGAGCAGCGATCATACCAGGTGTAACACTTCCAGTATCAGATTTAGCACCTGACAGACAACTAGGTAAATGTCAGAACAAGCTAAACAGTAGCAAAAGAGAAGTGGCCACATTTATTTTCTCACCTGTTTCCGAAAAATGGTAAGACCAGGTAGTTTCACCAAAATAATTCAAAATGGACTACACTCTGAACTGTAACTCCCAGCAAGTGTATTTCTGTGTCAGTATCAAAAGACCCTGAAGACTATGCCCTACCCCTCATCTTTGCACTTTCAGGACAATTTTTTTAAATTTTATTTTCTTATTTTTTTATTTTTTAAATTTGTTTCAATTATGGTTTACATTCAATATCATTTTGTATTAGTTTCAGGTGTACAGCATAGGGGTTAAATAATCATATGGTTTACAAAGTGTTCCCTCTGATATTTCCAGTACCCGACCAGTGCCATGCATAGTTGTTAAAATATTATTAGCTATACTCCCTATGCTATACTTTGCTTTTGTTACAAACTAGTCATATTTGGTAACCACTGACTAGTACTTCTCAATCCCTTCATCTTTTTCACCCAGGCCCTCCACTCCACTCCCCTCTGGCAACCTGATTAGTCTGTTCTGTCTATGAGTCTTTCTCTTTTCTTTGTTCAATTATATTATTCTTTAGATTCCACGTATAAGTGAAGTCATATGATACTTGTCTTTCTCTGACTGGCTTATTTCATTCAACATAATATCCTTGAGGTCCATACATGCTGTCACAAATGGTAAGATTTCTTCTTTTTTATAGCCTAGTAATACTCCTTTGTATAAACCGTATTTTCGGACTATAAAACACAATTTTTTACCATATATTTTGCTTCAAAATATTTTCCCATACTTTCCTCCTCTAAAACCTAGGTGTGTCTGGGGTCCACACCATAAGATGCACCTAAGTTTTAGAGGATGAAAATAGGGGAAAAAATTTTGAAGCAAATAATGTGGTAAAAAAGTGAATCTTAACAGTCCGAAAAATACGGTATGAACAACAGCTTTTTTATTCACTTGTCTACTGATGGGCACTTGGGTTACTTCCATAGATTGTCTATTGTAAATAACACTGCAACAGACACAGGAATGCATATATTCTTTTAAATTAGTCTTTTGGGTTTCTTCGAATATTTACCCAGAAGTGGAGTCACTGGGTCATAAAGCAGTGTCCCTTCTAATTTTCTGAGAAATGTCCACACTGTTTTCCACAGTGGCTGCACCAACATGCATTCCCACCAGTGCATGAAAGTTCCCTTTTCTCCACACCCTTGCCAACGCTTGTCTGTTGTTTTACTGATGACAGCCTATTCTGACAGGTGCAAGGTGATATCTCACGGTTTCGATTTGCATTTCTCCGATGATTAGTGACATTGAGCATCTTTTCATATTCAGGACTCCTTTTAAACATCACTGTCAGAAGTACAAGGGGAACAGAATACGTTTTACTTAAATAGTTCAAGAGTAATGCACTGTTCTAGATAACTGATAAAAACTCCACAAGCAATGTAGAATTGCAGTCACATCTCTTTTCCTTTTCCTGTTAATTACCGGATGCTCATGCTTGCCACCACCACTTCAACCCCCTTACAAAGAGCAGAAAAACTTAGAAATGCTGTTCTCTTCTTGAATTGTCCAAGTACTCAAAAACCTAAGTTATATAACAGGGGCACTCAGTCCAGCTTCCCCACCAACCCCATCAACCCCATCAACCCCACCAACCCCACCAACCCCACCAACCCCACCAACCCCACCAGGGTGAGACGTTTTTACTTCCCTCTCCCACATGAGATCACTAATGGAGACAGATCCTGACTCAGTGTGAGAGAGATACATCACAGTACGTCAGCAAACAGACTCAAGCAAACAGGTATGAATATATGCCAAGGCCTCATTCAACTCATTCAAGGGAAAGCTGGATCCAAGACCATCTGAGGAGTTTGGTGTGTTTTAGATTGGATTTGGGATTTTTAGACTATATACTAGTTGGATATAAAACTGATGAGGTCTTATAGGGCATTAAAAACATAACATTTAGTATTTTTTTCTATAAGACAGGCTTATTTTCATCTTTACAAAAAAAAAAATCTACCCAACAGCTAAAACTTCACAAAACCTGGGCCTTAATCTCTGGAAAGTAGAAAGGCAAAACAAAAGTGATTAAGTACTCACAGGTGACCGGTAAACAATGCTTCAGCACAACTCTGAAAGAACACACTCCTCCCCTTGTCATTACTTTCATGTTTGGGGTAGTTGTCAGCAGGTGCACGGCTGGCCCAGATTCCTGTGTGGATCACATTGGTTCGCATGGGTGAAGACTGCCATCACTCCAATCTGAATTCAGTCCGGAATAACCTGTGCTTGGGATCCCACATTCTCGCAGCCCAGCTTTTTCATTTTACATAACCATCGCCACTCAGAGCATCACCCTGCCCAGGAAATGCTGTGTAGGCACTGGTTCTAGCCCCTCCACCTCACAAACCCGGAGCCAAAGCCTTTCTGTCCCCGCATGGAAACCCAAGAAGGCAGGAAACTCTTCATTCTCAACACAAAGGATCTGACTGCACTCCATGTTCCTTGGTAATGGAACTCTACACCCAGCAATGACCCCTGTGGAAGCTCCCTGAAGATCCAGAGCTGTCACATCTGCCCTTGTGGTGTTTGGCATGAAGTATGGTTGCTTTGAGTGGTTCCAAAATGATTTTTCCGGCACCTCTCTTACTAGAAAGGAGAGAAACAACCTAATCTCTGGAAGCAAGTGCTGCTGATAAAGGGAAATGAGGTTGCTCTCTAATTACTCAGTAGCACATAATGGACCAATAAAAAAAATGCAAAGCCAGAGAGAGAATGACTTCAGGGCAAGCAAGATCTAACTTGTAAATGAAGTGAACAATTACATACAGTAGAAGCTCCCTGGACTAACCCAGCCTGCCTAATGCTGTCTGCAGTGTACCTGACCGCACCCCATCAGGCTGAGTGCTGAGTCTGGGTTGACTAGCTGCTCTCTAACACACCAGGCTGAGTTTAAGCATGCTAGAGTCAAAGCATACTGGGTATCAATTATGCCATCCAACTAAGAGTCAGAGCAAATGTGATTTGATGTCCCTGCAGAAAAAGGTTAGGGAATGAATTTACACTGATACCTCTCAATGTTTTAATGTAACTATGTGTGCATCATTTTTAACAATGTTTTAGTTTTAGCCAGTAGTTGTTGTTTAGCCAATAATTAACATCTTTCACTTCTGATCTCTTCAAAGTAGAGGGGATTCTACTACTACTAAAAAAAAAGAATATGTCAGTCCAATGGGAGTGGGGAATTTTTCAGGTATCCATGGAAATGTATAAGAAAAAATATCAGGCCGCCATGAGCAGTGCTGGACTGAGCAACATCCAGAGAAGAAAGTTCTGTTCTGGCTCAGAGATGCATTCTGATGGGCTCCGTTACCTTTCATTCAGGAAACAGAGGCAGCAGCTGATTAGTGTGATGCCATTATATTTTGAAATCAGATAACCAACTGGATTCTGACTCTAGGACTTTAAGCAAACTTCTGCTTCTGAAGGACTTCAAGGAAAGAATACTCTGACCAGGCTGATGACAGAAACGTTTGTCCAGTAAGGGTTGTAATTCCTAGTGTGAAGTAATAAATTGGCCTTTTGGATTTCTACATTAAACGTTTATAAGCTTTGTTAAAATGAGTCAGCATCACTGAATCTAATCAACTCTGGGACACCGAGGAGTCCACTTTCCACACTGAAATCCTGCGAGGACTCTAGCAAAATCACCACGATAAATGCCATACTGTGAGGCCCCACCTGGCATCCAGCCAGTCCTGTTTCTGTGACCTGCCAAGTGTAACAATGTCTTTTGCATTAGAAACATCTATAGCCACATGAACACACAGTACAAACATATTTATATACCACTCATACACACACTGACCTAACCCCTGTGGGCCCCTCCATAATCATAAGCTATTTAAGGGCACAGCTAGAGTTTTATACCTTTCTCATCCCCCATTCATTCCATCTTGTAGTGTGCCTTAAACATGAAAATTTCAATGCAAATACACTTGGTGCTATAAAAAGTTTATTTTTCTCCTATAAGCTTACACCTTATGTTAATAATGGTATTAGGAGGGGAATATATATGAAACATGTCTTCACATATCTATTACATAAATCTGAAGACACCAGTATTCTTCTGCCATATCCTAGGGAGATCTGCATTCTTAAAAAACTTCCATTTTCAATCCATTTTCTTCCTAGTAACACCAAGATGCCTTAATTTCTTGCTTGAAGAGCAAAAGGTTTGATTTTTTCCAACTATCTCCTATATCATTTCTGTCTAAATTGTATCATCATAATTTTCTCTGGATAATAACACTCCTCATCTTAGCAAATTTGTGATATTACTCATACCCAACACAAAGCCCTTAAGGTAGACTTTGCCTTATTTACACCCAGAAGATATGGTCCAAATGAATACAAGCTCTCCAAAATCTGTTGCTATTGAAGAATCCCCTGTTGGCAGAGAACAGTAGGTCATAGGTCCAGCACCTCAGCTATTTATTGTGATACAATTATCATACCAACTCAACCATTACTGATGCTGGGTCTCCTTTCATTAGACAGAGAACATTTAAAAACAGCAGACGGTATTTGCAAAACCTGAAATCTTTTCAGGAAAGCAAAAATTCACAGGAAGCAATTGTGTCTTGTCTCTCCTTCCACTCTCTTTGCTACAGTTCCCTCATTATGAGTTAAATATTTTGGCAAAGAGATTCAGGAGGAAACAATGGGAACTTCTAAGAACTCCACCAGAGGAACATGTTATCATCAGATTTCTTTTCCTGGGCACCCGCTTTGGTTTCATGAGGAATGACATTAAAAACTGCCCACAATACCCTGGTCTTTTCTAAAATCTTTCCTAGGCTTCACAAGCAAACTAAAACTCTTCAGTCTGCTTCCTCTAGTTGATCTCAATGGATATATATTGAATGGTCAACAGCCAGAACTGTTCTCATCAATCTAAGCCATCAAACCAGCCCCAGAGCAAAAAGGAACCACAGTAACTAGATGCAAGTTAGTATTAAAAGAATTTAGGGTGCAAATAAAATACTAGAATGTGTACACATTTGTCAGTTGATGGTATAATTCAAAAATAAAGAAACAAGGGGCCCTGGCTGGTGTAGCTCTGTGGACTGAGCTTAGGCTGTGAACCAAAGTGTGGCCAGTTTGATTCCCAGTCAGGGCACATGCCTGGGTTGTGGGCCAGGTCCCCAGTGGGGAACCATGTGAGAGGCAACCACACATTGATGTTTCTCACCCTCTCTTCTTTCTCCCTCCCTGCCACTCTCTCTAAATGAATAAATAAAATCTTTTTTTAAAAAAAGAAAGAAACAAGGGCTATGCAAACTTTTCTCTGGTCTAACCTCTGATTTTTATCCATTTCTTCAAGTATACATTTCATTTTGAATTGTTAACATTTGCTAATATTCTAATGCTCAAATTTAGAAATAAATGAATTTTTTAACAAGTAATTTTTTGTTTATAAATGCTGTTTGGTGGGAGTGTTGGGACAGCAGGGGTCTCCGTGGAGAAGTGGGTCATTCTGGGCTGAGGCACAGAAAGTACAAGATGAGCCTCGAGCATCTTTTTCGGCTCCAGGAAGTAAGAAAATAGTCCATGAATGATGGGACATGTCGTGGAGAGGCTCCCACTGTTCAAATTGTGGAAAGTTTGACCCTCAAATAAAGTGCAAGTAACAAATTACAAACCACTAAATAAAATAAGAATCCATGTGTGGTGGTTAATTTTACATAATAACTCAACGGGACCACAGGATGCTCAGATATCTGATTAAATGTTATTTCTGGGTGTGTCTGTGAGAGTGCTTTGGGACAAGATTAGCATTTGAATTGGTGGACTGAATACTACTATACGTCCTCAAATAACATCTTTTCATTCAACATTGTTAAGCTACAATGATGAGAAAGGAAAATTGATGTCCTGCTGTGGCCACTTCGGTGTGGAGTTTGCACATTTTCCCCATATCTGCATGGTTTTTCTCTGGGGACTCTGGTTTCCTCCTACATCCCAAAGGTGTGCATGCATGGTGAATGGCATGTCTACATTGTCCCAGTCTTGAGTGAGTGTGGTGTGTGTGTGATATTCCCTGTGATGAAGGGTCACCTGTCCAGGCTTGGTTCCTGCCTTGCACACTGAGTGGCCAGGACAGTCTCTGGCCACCATGACCCTGAACTAAAATAAGCAGATTGGAAAATCATGAATTTACTTGTTCTTATTCATCATTCTTAATTATATGTATAAGTCACATTTATTTCCATGTTTAATATTAGAAGTGTCTTTTATTTATAAGTTTGGTGATGTTTTGTGATCAGAAAATGGTGTTTATACCAGTTAGCCCATGGTAAAATTGGTTTCATTATACACCATTTCTCTCAGTCACAGTTTTCACGATTTTGTCCATGATGTTAAGTGAGGACATCCTGTAAAGCAGATTGCCTTCCCCAGTGCACATGGATGTCATCGAATTCACAAAGGCCTGGAAAGAACAAAATGGCAGAAAAATGTTGGATTTGCCCTGTCTCCACCTGATTGCTTGATCTGGGGCATTAATCTTGTCCTGCCCTCCTTGCTGGTCCTGGTTCTCAGAACTTCAGACTTGGACAGGAATCTATGTCATCAGCTCCCCTGGTCCTCAGGTCTCCAAACTACACCCCCAGCTTCCCGGGGTCTCCAGCTTACAGATAGCAGATCCTGGAACTCCTCAGCTTCCATAATCCCATGGGTCAATACCTTATAACAAATGTGCTTATACTATGTATGATATATATATATATATATGTATGTGTGTATAGACACGCACACATATATATATAGTTGACCCTTGAACAATAAGGGGGTTAGGGGCACCAATCCCCCGCAAAGTCAAAAATCTATCTACAACTTCTGATTTGAACTTAACTACTAATAGCCTACTGTTGACTGAAAACCTTACAGATAACATAAATAATTAACACATATTTTGTATGTTATATGTTTATATACTATATCCTTAGAATAAAGTAAGCTAGGGAAAAGAAAATGTTATTAAGATAATCATAAAAGAAAATACATTTACTGTATTTACTGAAAAAACCCACATAGAAGTGGGCCCACACAACTGAACCAAATGTTGTTCAAGAGTTAGTTATAGGTAGAGAGGTATAGTTATAGATAGATATAGGGATAGATATAGACATTCTTATTGGCTCTGTTTCTCTGTAGAACTTAATAATATATCATGATTCCATGTATATTAATAAGCTCTGATTTATAGTTTAATGGCAACTAATAAATATAGGAAGAGTGATAGAAATGGAGAATGACCATTTGGCAGCATTCATGGAACTGGGGTGATATTGGTGTGATTTTGGAATACCTCCCACAGCATTCTAGTTAGGTTCAGAGGAAAACCTGGTGAAGAAACTTGGCAGACACTGACGCAACCAGGTGATCAAGGTCCACATCATTAGTAGTGGGACGGGTCAGGAGAGTACCCCTGATACGAAGCCCTAAGAAGGTTAGTTTTGTAGTGTGTATCCCGAGAATGCACTATCTAAGCCTGGTCATGAGGAACCATCAGACGGTTGTGAGTCAACCTCTGAAATAAGGGAGCTATATTCCTCAAAACCATCAACGATATGAAAGACAGGGGAAAACCAAGAAACCCTTCAGCACTGAAGAGACTGAAGAGACTGGAACACTAAACACACTGCCTGTGCCTGATGGATCTGAGACCAAGAACACCGGGCAATAGTGCAAATGAAATAAAAAATTATCAATAGGAAAGTCTGGATGATGGGGATATAGGAGTTCTTTGTAATGTTCTGGTAACTTTCCTGTGAGTTTGAAATTATTTAAGAATAAATTATTCTTAGAAAAAAGAAAAAGAAAGCATTGTTTGCCTCTGTTATATGCTATCACTAAACAATATTTAATAGCACGTCTATGAACGATAAAGAAAGAGGAGCTACTGCACTGAGCTCCAGCCAGCTCTGACTCCAACATGCCTTCCATTGCACATTAATGGTTCATCAGCGGTTCGAGCTCAACAGGTTCAATAACTGGAAGGTTCTCCCAGAGAAAGGGATTCAGCTGAAATTGATTATTAAGAACATGACCTATGAATCTTTTTTTAAGATTTTATTTATTTATTTTTAGAGAGAGGAGAAAGGAGGGAAAACAAGAGAGAGAGAAACATCGATGTGAGAGAGAAACATTGATCAGTTGCCTCTCATACATACCTCAACAAGAGATTGAACCCAAAACCCAGGCACATGCCCTGACCTGGAATTGAAAAAACAGCCAGCAACCTTTCACTTTGTGGGATGATATTCAACCAAGTGAGTCACACTGATCAGTGAGTCACACTGACCTGTGAATCTTTAGCCCTAAAAATTTTACTGTTCCACTAATACCCCTTGTTGAAAGAAATCTACAAATCACCTAATCTATAATTGGGTAAAAGGCCAACCCACACTCTTGTTACTCCAGCAAGCTTTGGAGAGACAAGTGCACTAGTCTGAAGCATTAAACAGAAATTCCCAACTCTAGTCTCAAAAGGACCAGGACTAGAGGGAGATGAGTGAGGTTCTGAGGGTGCAAAATTTAAGGAGGCACTCACTCCCAGGGTCCATTCTTGCACAACCCTAAAAGTGCATACCCTTTAATTTTGCAAGCTGAGTGCCTCACTTACCTCACCCTAGTCCTGACCCAGGCTCCCAGAGATATCAATGCATGCAGAGATGTATTTCAAGCATCCTTATTAGTCTAAAATTCCCCCACAGGATTCTGATTAGCAGCCAGAGTTAGGGTCCACTTGCCTAGCCCAGGGGCTGTCAAAGTGCACTGTCAGGCTCACCCGCAGTAACATCACCTGAGAACTCATTAGACTTGCAAATTCTCAGCCCCATCCCAAACCCACTGAAAAGGAAACCCTGGGGGTACAGTCAGCAATCTGTCTTAATAAACTCTTTTAGCTGACTCTGATGTACCCTGATATGTAAGAACCACTGAACTAACCAAAATTTAACACAGAAATATGCTGAGGCCCAGAGAGGTTAAAAGATTTGCTCAAGGTCAGTTAGTTTGTGATGCATGGAAATAGAAAGAGAATGGAGGTCTTTTGTGGGGGGGGGGGGAGTGAGGAAAACCTCAACAAATAGTTGAAGAGAGCTTGTCTGAAAATTAATTATTTCAATGAAGAACTTTGAAAAAGCAGAGTAAATATTAAAGTGAAAGTCAATGCCAAACAGCTTCTCAAATCTGATGATACAATGCTTCACAAGAAACTGGGCCAGTAGATTCAACATGTAGTTTTCCTTTGAGAGAAGCAAATTAATTCATATCTCTTTTTCTGCCCATAAACAGAATTTTCTGTCAAAAGACTTGCCAGCTACTCAGTAGCAGCCAACTCTGGGTTATAGATGATGAGTCATCCACTAGGTGTTATTGATTCTTTTAATTACTCTCTTGGAAACCAGAATCTTTCAATAGAACTAGCTTTGTTTGCAGTGCAACGATAGACCCGTAGCAACGGAGAATCGTCCCAATCAACTTTACTGTGATGGTTACATGGGAGAAGCACTTATCAGCCCTTGAGCATCACATCGGCTGGCTCGACCCCACCTCTTATTTCAGCCACTGCCGCATTGACCAGTCCCTGCAGGATCCCAACAGCTCTGCACAGATGCAACCTGAGAGTGCCTTGAGTCAGCAGCCTGGAAATGTGGGAGATTGACTGCCGTGAGACCACCCTCGACTGGTGAAAAATGCAGCACAACGTTCTGTTTACCCGTGGCCCCAACACATCAACATGGGCTCTTTATACTCACGTGAAAAATTTATTACTTCCCCAAAACATATACCTAGAGAGTTAATGATCCCCAGTCAGCAGTGAGGGCAGATCCAGTTTTCATGGAGTCTGAAACTTATATAGTTTAGTGAGTAGGGGCTTTTTAAGAAAACAAATGCAAAATTATAAATACAAAACTAGGTACAAAAGTAAATACTTGCTTAGAATGAGAAAAGAAATCACAGATTCCTGGCACCCTAAAATCTGTGTGCCTTTCCCATGAGATCTTAGGCCATTGACCAGAAGTGCATGTGCAGACAGAGCTTCCTGAGGCAGCCTGGCCTTCCCTCCCCACTGTAGCTCCCAGCACTCGGGGGATCTGTGCAAGAGAAGAGCTCGAAGCAGCAGCTGCATTGGCTTTCTGGTCACTCTGCCTCTGATCAGAAGACATTTCCAGCAACGGCCACACATATATTCCTGGGAAAAGGCATCACCTGCAAGTGGAAGATGACCAGGCTTGGAGGAGCTGGAGGCATTTCTGTGCAGGAGCAGACCAAGTCTCATGCAGCATGGCAGACAAATGTTTGGGGATTGTCACCAGTTTCTCACCTCCTGGTGTTCTGGGAAATGTGCCTCCACCATCATAACTGGGCAGGGACAGAAAACTGCCCCTTTGGCCTCCCTTTGCCCATGGCCTTCAGCAGAGACATGATGACACAGGAGACAAGACACTTTATTGTAAGAATGACCTCAAACATGGCAGGCCCTCTGCATCTCCGGACCCACCCATCATTTCTATAACCAAAAGAACCCCACATTCCCAGATGCCTACACCACCCACCATTGAGCACCACTCCGAGGACACTAACGGCTCAAACAGCAAAATCAGAACTACCTTTGGAGTCAGCCTTCAATGTGGACTCAGTGTGACTTCAGGGTGTTAGGTGCCTTTGGAGTTCATAAAAGCCTTTGAACTCCAGCTCATCCATGCCTGAGATACAGCCCCAAATTCTCCCACCCCACTGTCAGAAGTCAGGCCAAAATGCAAATACCATTGACAAATGTAACATATTATGTACCCATCACTACCAGTATAATTTCAGTGACTCCAAATTTAATGTGCATAATAATAATCTGGGGAGCATGTGGGGGAATGCAGATTCCTGGGCCCAACTCCCAGAGGTCAGTCGCTTTGGAAGGAGGCCAGCAGTTTACATTTTCAGTAAGAACTCCAGGCAACTCTGATTACAGTTATCCTCAGACCACATTTCAAGGATCATTACTTGGGTGTTTAATAGAAGCAGCTGCTTTCAATAATAATAATCATTATCAATTCTCATTTATTGAGCATGTATTACATACTCATGAGGAGAAGTAGTTGTAATTTTCACCACATTAGAGCTGGGATTGAAATTCAGAGATGTCTAACTCAAAAGCCACTCTCAATTATATTTTTCAAATCTCTTATTAACTTGGAGGTGAGCAGGAATTGCGGAAGATTAGAGGATGGGGAGAGAAAGGCTTCAGGACAGAGAAAGGCAATGAGAAGTATCAGGAAGAAATTTGGCTGACCTTAAACTCTTCTTACAATCAGCAATCTTTACCTCAAACTGTGAAAACCTAAATAGGAGCTATGAGCAGGAAAGATTTTATGACCGTTTTTTTTGTTGTTGTTGAGCATAAATGCAACTTCAGGGCAATCTTGGGTTGTTATAATTAGTTTCTTTGGATAGTTTGGCTAATTAAACCCCCTGAAGAGGGTCTGTGGGACTCCAGGATGAAGTGAGGCATCACAGAGCAAGGTCACCACATGATTTTAGAGGGTTTTCTGCAATTTTTCCAAGGAAAGAGCAGGAGAGCAAGGCTATTTGATTATGTCACAAGCAGCATGTGATTATAATTTGCCCTTGTCCGGGTCTCTTCTGTGGCACTACAGCTCTGGCTATGCATTCTTCCATACCAGGGTTAGGGTACGTCTATGTATCTGCAAAGTTGACTGGACAAGCACATTTCTTTCTTATGTGTAGGCCTGGCTTGGAATAAGATACTTGCTAATATTTATTGAGCACTTATTCTGTGCCAGGTGCTCTGCCCAATACTCTATATGTAAAGTCTTTAATCCTAACAACACCCAGTGAGGCTTCCACTCCTCTTGGATGAGAAAACCAAGACTGGGAGGAGTGAATAATGAACACAAGTCACATGGCTGCCCGTAAACATCAGAGCTGGAAGCCCAAGCTCATTCTGTCAGAGTCTGGAACCTAGAGAGGTAACTACCACACCCCTGTGCATCTTAGAAAGAGCCCCTGGAAACAGCCACAGAACTGATGGGCTGGCAGTGGGCAGCCTTGTATTGAGGTTGCAAACGCAGATGTAGAACAGAACCTCAGTAGTTGAGCCAAACGTGTGGCCTCCTCAGACTCTGCATGCCCCCAAAGATTTCCTGATGGGCAACGTCATAAAGTGGGAGGCCAGAGAGCCTTAAGCTTTGTCCCTTGGTGGTCTGCCACCAGGTGGCTAATTAGCAGGTGTCTAACTACCTATACTGTAGGCCTGTCTTCACCAGGACTTACAGTTGCAGGAGACAAAAAAATCCTGCCTTCATGTAGCTTAGGCAGAACTCAAAGAATTTATTAAAAGTATACTGACCTACCTCACATAACCAAAATGCAGGACAGTCACAAAAATAACTGGACCTTAGGAACAATGGGAACCAGGAAAAAATATGTCATTAAAACACTCTTGCTTTCTCTCTCACTCTCTCTTATGTTTTGCCTGGATCTCTTTACATCCTTCTCATGCAGAGCAGAGGAAGGCACATGGTCACTACCAATGCCCAAGACTTATATCCTGCAGTGGCTACCACCAAAAGATTGACTCACATTCTTTCTTATCCTAACACAAAAATCGCGGACATGGTATGGGACTGGCCCAGCTTGGACCAGGTCTCTAACTCTGGATCTGTCAACAGTGAACCCACAACCACTGGAGGCCATCCCCCGGGTGTGGGTACATTGCCAAGGAGGGAGAAACCACCCTGAGCATGGCACTCACCCCTTTGTAAAGTTGCTACAAAACTAATAGTGATTAACTAACATTGAGCAGCTCAAATTTCATTTCAAGAAGTTATATTATTACACTGGGACCTCACTCAGACTATTATTCAACAGAAAAACATTAATGAAAACCACAATAGTGCACCAATGCCGTGGAAGTGCCCTGGGCTCCCTGGTTGTTGATATGCTGTGGTTCAAGTGAGTGCGGGTTCTTTTCTCTGCGCACCTCAGAATCAGAGGTACAGAAACTTGTGGGCTGCCAGCATTTCTACCAACACAGTGCTTCAAGACAAAGCATTACCTATTGGCATATGATTTTTGACATTACCATGTTTTTCAGACCATAAGACACACCTAGGTTTTAGAGGAGGAAAATAGGAAAAAAATTTTGAAGCAAAAAGTGTGGTAAATATTTAATAACATAAATATCATAATATGTCACCAATGTAAATGTAAACAGAACTCAATAGCAGCATTAACAACCATTATTCCTCCCAAATTGGGGGAAGGGTGAGTCTTATTGTCCAAGAATGTGGTAATTCAGCCTGGGTTAACTATACCTAGATCTTCATCCTTAAGCCACATAGGTGATTTTTTGGATCATAGAGAGAATAACTTGAAAAAAAATGAAAAATAATAAATGGTGGAAGAGAGGTTACTGAATGGATTAGGTGATGATGTCTATTTCTAAAATAAGAAATATCTAGGCTGACAATGTAATCAAAAGAAGAAATTAATGATAATTGATAATGCTTACCCACTTTTCATGGATCACTTAGGCATCATATTCAAGAGAAAGCTTCCCCGAGCCCCCTGACTCGGGGTAGCCTGGGGTTTCATATGGTCTCATAGCGCATATCTGACTACATTACAATTGCCTCTTGATTTGTCTATATCTCCCACAGGCCTGTGTTCAGACCCCGCATGGGCAAGGACCTATACATACAATTCTCTATTGAATTCTCAGTGCTTAAAACAGCAGCTGGCATGTAGAATGCACTTGATGAGCATCGGTGATGTTAATGTGCTGTGTAAAATGAACACAAGTTCACTTCATGGCTCAGGCAAGGAATATCATAGTCCCAGTGGCAGTGCTGATGCCCATTTCCAAGTGCCTGTTCTCCTAGGAAACCTTTCTACTTACCAATACAATAAGAGAATTGAATAAGAGTAAAATGAGTATGCTATTCATGTACATGCTAAGGAGTGTAGCAGATTTACAAGAGGTAGCCCCGAAAAGTCTTGGGAGGTCAGAATAGGAGGGAGGTGTGGTGTCTACAAATGTCCTTGGGGCCTCTGGTTAATTAGGTTCACGTCGTCTCTCTGAGAAGTGCCAAGTCAGGGGATAATATCATTTAACTTTTTAGTTAAAATGCCTCCTCTCTGCCTTGCCCCAGTGACCTCACACGTGAGACCCACAATGCCCTTTACAGGATGTCCTAATGCAATAAAAAAAATTTCAGAGAGCCAGTGGCTGCTCAATCCCATGGGTGGAGAGGGTGAGAGGGGCTGCTTGTTAATGCCAAAAAGAAAAGTCAACAAAATTCCTTTTCTGCCCTCTTCAGTGGAATAGCCCACTGCAGCTACAAAGTTTTGTAAAATATTCTTTTATTTCTTGAACATTTATTATTCCCCCACCAGCAGCACAGGCGAAAATAATTCCAATTCTCTTGACCTTTCTTCAGAAGGTCTGTTTAATCAATTTTTATTACTCTCCTCTGGCTGCTCTCTGAACTTGTGAGGTTTTTTCAATCCTGAGCTGGACAAAGTACCTTAAGAGGGGTTGCCTCCCACTGCCCCAGAAGTGGGCAGGAGCAACCTCCTGGAGGGGAACTGGCAGCACACACTGTGTGTGAAACCACTGGGTGAACTCGTGAGCGGCACCCAAAGGGAAGAGATGATTACCAGCCCACACAACTTGGACTGCGCCCCCTCCTTCCCAGGCAGAATGAAGAAGAAATGATTCTATCAACCAAAATGTATTGTGTCATCACTTATGCCAGTCACTCTACTAGGCACTGGGGATATAACACTAAATAAGATGTGGCCTCTAGTCTGTCCCAAGTAATGACATTGGTGATGAAAGTATTCAAAAAAATTGTAGTTTTGCCAAAAAATATTCCGGATGTAAAAAGTCAAGAACCAAATGATTCATTCGTAGGATATAAAACTGAAAGCAACAAATTAACAAACAAGACAAACAAACAAAACGTGTAGACACAGACAGTATGGTGATTACCAGAGGGCGTGGGGGCAGGGGGTTGGTGATAAAAGGTAAATGGAGCCAAATATATGGTGGCAGAAGGAGATTTGACTTTGGTAAACACACAATGCAATATATAGATGATGAATTACAGAATTGTACACTGGAAACCTATATCATTTTATTAACTAATGTCTCCCTCAATAAATTTCATAAAAATTGTTTAAAATATTCCAAATGTTTTCACAAAAATCATGTCCTTCAAGCCTATGACAAACCCTTAATGGCAGGTATTTTTATTCCTGGTATATAGAAGAAACATACCTAACTCACATATATCAGAGCTCAGGTTTATCTAACTTAACATGTACTGAAGAAAAAGGTGTGTATTTGGCCACGTTGGGGGTTTATTCTTTTAGTTTGTGTCTTCCTGCCTGCCTCTAGGATGACAGCTGTATCCGAAGCATTCCTCGTGCTGCTGCCCAATGCGGAGGAACGAGGCCAAACCTTCACTGCACCGCACTGGGGCGGCAAGTCAGGGCTCCTGCCGCGCCATCTGCCAAAAAGAGTCTCGCAGGAGCTCAGTCCCTCCTTTCAACACCCTGCTACCCCATTAGAGGTCAGGTGTCTAAGGTCTGGAGGAATACACACTTAGGTTAAAGAGCTGGATCTGTGCCTTTCACAGATGCTGATGAGACTTGGAGCATGTGCCCTGGGGCTCTCTGCGTCTCATTTCCCCATTTGTAAAACTGAGATAATTGTGCCTACTTCATTCTATTCTGTGATGATTAATAAAATTCCTCCTATGAGGCCTGGATGTTTGGTGACATTAATTGTTGGTCACAATATAACTGTTGTTGTTGCAGCTGCTATTATTATTACTATTATCATTATTATTACTATTATCTTTATTATCATAACACTAGTAAGTCAGACAAACCAAAGCCTCTTAATATTTTCCTGAGTAACTGCAGAGGTATTTGGCATCTCTCCAGAAGAGGGACTAATATTAAATGCTAATATGTCAAAGGCTTTACTTATTTTCCCTAAGAATTTTGTCTGAATTTGGTTCAACAGCCACCAGATCCTTGTGGTCTAAACCTTCCCAAATATCAGCTCACTGAATGTGGCAGAGGCTAGCCAACTGTTCGCCCAAGTGTTTCCTTTCCTCTGGGACACACAGCTGGACTAAGTCCCCAGCCTTCCTCTTAGGGAGGCTGTTAAGTCTGACCATTGAGTCAACTCTAGCCAAAAGAATGAAGTAGGAAGTAGCTTATGCTGCTGGTGGGCTCAGAATAGAAACCCCCATCCATGCACAATTCTTCGCTCTCTGTATTAGATATCTACTGCTGCGTAACAAATCACCCTGAACCTTAGAAGCTTAAAGTTACAAGTATTTGTCAATGCTCACAATTTCTGAGGGTCGAAAACCTTGGAGTGGTCTTCCTGGATGTTTCTGGCTCAGGGTCTCTCATAAGGTTACAGTGAAGCCACTGACCAAGGTGGTGTCATTTTTAGGCTTCACTAGATCTGAAAGATTGACTTTCCAGGTGGCTTCCTGATATGGTTGTTGGCAGAATGCTTCATTTCCTTGCTGGCAATTGGCAAAAGACCTCAGCTGCTCACCCTGTGAGCCCCTTTCTCCACACAGCTACTTGAGTGTCTTTGTGATGTGGCAGCCAGCTTCCACCAGAATAAACAATCTGAGGGAGAGGGAGCGAGCTGGAAGCTGTGGTGCTTTATGACCTGGTCTCCAAAGCCACACACCATCACTTCCATTTTTTTTTTCCCTAGCCATTAAAAGCAAGGGACTAAGTATGTCCACATTCAAGGGGAAGGGAAGATGATGCCACTTCTTCAAGTACATATGAGGTATGTGCACATCAAAAGTCCACAAAAGATATGTGGGCATTTTCATTCTTTTCTCCATCCCCCAGCTGAAGAGAGAGGGCTACTCGAGCTGTAATGTAGATGGGAGGTGTCCGGATTCTGGAAGGACCTCCTGGAGCACAGCCTCCCTGCTGTCCACCCGAGACTGTGATGTGAGTGAGAAACAAGCTTCTATATATTAAGACTCTGCGTTGGAGGGACTGCTGCCTCCCTGATTAGTTCACTACATTACAAAGAATAGAGCAGGCTTCCCGTTTTGCAAAAGCCATTTTTACAGCATGCACACATTAGCTAGTTACTGTATTTATAAAATAATATCCAGAGCAAGAGTTTAAAATTTCAGACATGAGAGGTTACGTTTGCAGCCCTCTTTAGCATTATGAACTCTAGCCCTTTCCTTTTCACAAAACACTGAAGGGCGGGACCCTCAATTTGCAGTCCTTCACTCACCAGCCCCCAGAGCCCCCAGGTCTTAAGGTCATATCAGTCTGCAGCTTCCCCGCCCTGTCCGGTTTCTTTGTTATCGGCCTCTGCCTTGTTAAATAATTTCCCCAAAGGTTTTAGTTCATCTGACTTCAAAGCTCGGTACTTCCTTTCATGGGCCTCCGCAGAAAGAAAACATATTGGCTCCTAGAGTGACTTTGCCGATAAAGAAAAGATTTTTCTCCATTGAGCTGCCCTGCTCGGTGCTCTGCTGTTTGAAGTAAGAGCTCGCAGAAATCTTAGTTGCCTCGAACTTGGCTTTATAACTTTGAAGTCACGGTTCCTTTTCTTTACTGATTTTTGCAGACTTAAAACCTGCCTGTGATTTATTCTTAGGAAAAAAAAAACAGTCCCCTTTAATCAAAGCATGTATTAATGTGTGAAAAGAAAGTAACATTGTTATCCAACATACAAATAAAAGGACTTTCTCACAATTTCAAAGTAAAAAGCCTTAATCTTTCAGGTAGTTTGTATTAAGGGTCACGCTTCACCCCTGTCTGTATCTATTCCCTTTGCCATGTGGATCAGAACTGTTTATAATTAAAACTTAATAACTGATTTTTATTTTAAGCCCGTGAGTTTAGTGTACCACACAGAAATAGCTGGTGATACAGAAACTGATGCCTAGAAGTCATTGCTGCTGTGATGAAAACCTAAATTGTGAGGCTTTGGAACTTAATGATGGATGGAGGCTGGGAAAATGGCAAAGAAATTGTAAAGAAAGCTAGAAAATGTTTAGAAAACTTACAGAAGGCTAGAAAGAGAAGTGGTGGTCTCTATGATGTAGACATAAAACACTTCATTAAACTGTCACCTACAGTGACTTGGAAGGTAGGAAACGTATCTAATGAACTCTTGAACTTATCCATGCCGTAGACAGAATGTTAAAAGCATCAGCTGGTCGCTTTTAGCTGTTTATGACCAGGTGCTGTAAGAGAGAGATGAAAGCAAGCAAGGAGCAGCAGATCTGCAAAATAAACTAAGAGGGAACAGAGCCCAGAAACGCGGGGACCTGCTGATCTGAAAAATAAAATAGTTTCTTATTTCCAGTCTTTCCAACCAGTAAGAGTCTCAAATTAAGATAAATCCTGGGGCAAAGATCTAGGGCACTGCAGTAAGACATGCCCTCAGGGTAAAGATTAAATCAAGAGTTTGCACATCCCTTCTTAAAACCTCCGAAAAAAATAAAGTATCTTCTCAGCTGCACCAAAAATGCTTCTATAAAGCTTAGGGGAAGAGATGGTCCCACAGCAACCAGTTATGCTGAAAATAGGATTATTTAAGTCTAAAACATAAAGTGCTGGTGTGGCCTTTGGCACATAAAGTGAGCTCAAATCATATACTATAAGAAAACCTGCAAATGTAGAGAGATAGCCACATTGGTAGACACACAGATGGCCTGCCCTCCACGAGACTGACCCTGGTCAGGTTGTGAAAGTGTCTGTAGGTCCCCAGCTTTCTCTGGGTACAAAGAAGGCTAAAAAGGCACTTGAAGCACAAATTCAAATCCCATTTTCTGAAATGGCCAAGAGATTTGTGGCAAAAGAAAGCTACTTCTGAGAGAGAAGCCAGGCCCGACAGGAAACAATGAACTGGGAGCCACACCAAGACGGCAGGACCCGAGCCTGCTCTAAGAATATTCTCCACCTTGAGAGTGGGAGGTCCCTGCTGCATTTGATGGTGAAGCTTCCAAACTGCAGTAAACCCGTGATTACTGTAAGGCTACCATTTTTCCTCCTCTGGAATGGATGAATTTGTCGCACTGTAATAATGTTTCAGTATTGTATATTAGAGAGCAAAACACTTGCCTTATTGGCTTGTAGGTCTTGAATCAACAGGAGCCTTCTCCAGATCTGAGAACATTCATTTATTCACTTATTGCTTCATTTGGTGCATGTATATTAAGTGCCTACCATTTAACCAGGTACTATGCTGGGAGCTGGAAATAAAACCATAGAGAAAAGGTGCAGTCTCTGTCCTCAGAGAACAATGTAAGAGATGGCTGGGAAGTCAGGCAGTTACAGTACAATGTCAGTACTTCGGCAGTCAGCATACAGGGTGCTGCCCTGGCTGGGAAGTTCAGTTAATTAGAGCATCATTCTGATACACCAAGGTTGCAGGTTCGATCCTTGGTCAGGGCAAATACAAGAATCAACGAACGAATGCATCAATAAATGGAACAACAAATTGATTCTCTCTCTCTCCCCCCCTCTTTCAAATCAATAAATAAAATTTTTAAAGACAAAAAGAATACAGGGTGCTGCAGAATTACTTAAAAGTGATACCCCTCAAGGGAAGACTTCTTAGAGATCAAGACATGTAACCTAAAAGGTAAAATAACCAAGAAGCTGATGGCATCAAGGAGCCTCAGGAGAGGTTGGTGGATGGAAGATTGTGACCAAGAAGATGATGAGAGGAGACCAGCACAATAAAGCTTTACAGCAGTTTGAAGCTGAGTCTCTCAGAGATTGGTACCTCCTGGAGAAGCAGCAATGATTTATGCTTTCTATGACAAGAAGACTTGAACTAGGAGGCTCTGAGAATCCTGTTTCTTGGTAGCAAGAAGACTCTTGGAATGACAGATTTGGTTGTCATTCAATCTGACATGTTCGCGTAGTGGCAGCCCCTCCTATAAAGAATATGAAGGCCTGGACAGATACCTTCTATCTGATTTTATAATTCACATGGAAATTTCCAGTTCTGCCATTAAAGGCTTAGAAAACTTCTCTCAGCACTATGAAGTCCAACAGGTAAAAATCTGCAGAACCTACAAACCTAAGTAGAATTTATATATTTCAACTTATACTTTAGAGTTGGTAATTTGGATGAAAATGGAAAAAGTGGTAAATAACAATTAGCCATACAGAGGAGTTGCAAAATAAATTTCCATTTTCTGGACCCAGTAATAGAATGAAGGTTAAGGCCCCGATGCATGTCACAAAAAGACTTATTTTCCTGGGGAGTAGTTGGTGTTATTAAGAGTGATTTAAACTTGAAATTAGGTAGTAGAAAGAAAGTCTGGATTTTTTGTAAGACCAAACATAATAAGAAGTTCTACATGTGACATAGGAAAACAGAAAGAACGATTAAAGGACAGAACTCAGTGATCACCAGAAGAAAATAAAGTAGACCAGAGTTATTGATACGTTGAGGCCATAGTATACTAGTAGATGTTTGCAATCAGCTCTTTGAAAAATTGTACAGCATAGAAGATAATTATAAATTTTACCAATATAAAAGATGGATACCTCACAATTTAAAAATAATGGCAAAATATATGATACTATTTACTGTAAATTCCATATAGTCAATTGACTCTCACAAAATGTTTCTGTTGAATTTTGCTAAACTCTTGTAGCTCCATCTAAACTACAGTCACAGATGGCAAATGGGCATAGGTCTGAAATAAATTCCTATGTTTTTATTCAGCTTCACAAGTGAGGACAAAGGCAAAAACAACAAGCACTTGTCAATGATGTGGGTGATTTCTTTGCTGAAGTGGAAAACACTTTTCAAATGCTAAAATAATATATTCTTATTTTTTACCCTATTTCCAGTGGAATGGCTACAGACATGACACACTTGTATGTTTAATCTGTTTTATGTACATTTGTTCCACTGTTTTCTTAAGTCTAGACAGCGAACAAAATAGTGAATCAAAGTCTGATTCACAGTGTTTGCTCATTTTCATGGTGTAAATATACCCAACAGTGCATTCCAGTGCGATACAAAAAACACAATGCTGGAAAGGGATGTGCAAGGGTAGCACATCATTATGTAATATTTCAGGAACAAGGGCGTGAATAACCTGAAGATTATTGTACAGTAATATGTACTAATATAATTGTAAAGTGATACATTTTGAGTATTTAACTTTGTATTTAATTTAATTTAATTTAACTAATTGTATGTTCATATAATTTAATTTTCAATAATGGCTATGTTTAACAATCAAACTGCAAAATTCCTGAAAATTCAACAGTCAGTACAAACCAACTTCAGCCTTACATATCTCTGTAAAATAGGCAAAGAAAATTTACTGTATTTTGTCATGTATAATGCTTGCTTTTTGCCCAAATTTTTTAGGGAAAAATAAGGATGCATATTATACATGGGCATAATGTATAATGGCATTACATACCATGGGCATAATAATCCCATGTATAGTGCACACAAAACATGGGTGCATGTTATACATGGAAAAATATGATAAGTTTTTCACCCAAGAATGAAATACAACAATAGAGTTATTACTGAGAATTGTTGGGGTGGAACTCAGAGAAGATTCCTGCCAAGGTCCTTGGCTAAGTGTAAAGGCTCTCTGAGATCTGACCTGACTATGTCTATGTGTTTGCTCATGACTTCTCCTTTGCCCAGAATATCATTTCCCCAACCCCACACTCCACCCTTCACTTTTATGTAGCTAATTCCTACTCAGGGCTAATATTTACTCATGTCTGACTGGTTATTTTCATGACCACAACTTCTAGGAACCTTCTCTTATCCTACCCGACTAGCCAGGAAAAGTCTGTTCTGTCCCTAAGTGTTCCCATGAGGTCTGGGCCTCCCCTTGACCTTATTTTAAAACACTATATTGAAATGTTCCTGTTCAGTATCTATTTTGTTGAGAAGACAGAGTGCTCCTAGGAAAAAAATATCTTATTTATTTTTGTATCCTTGTACCTAGCACATACCATGACTTAAATGTTTGTCACATGCATGATTGAATGAATGAGAGTCTCAATTTTGATTGCAACAAGCAGGTCTTTATAAGAAGAAGCAAAGAAAAAGATATGTCTAAGCCGTTGGTGAACACCATGAGCAACAGCAGACTGCAGCAAAGTGCCAGTTTCCCAGTGCTCTACAGAGAAAACAAAAGATGTGTGTTGTCGATGCTCACAATTCTGGCACAGAGATGACCATAAGAGATGGAAGTGACATTCTGCTGAAAATAGAGATTCTGACCAATATTGAACGTGCTTGCTGTCCTGGTACCATTTCTTTGAAGTAAAAGAAGAAAAGAGGAAGAATAACTCAAAAGCTAGTTTTATCCAATTAGGAGAAGTTGAAAGAAAAGGAAGATGCGATGGAACCCTCAGAGAAAACAGCCCTGATTTGTGTAAGCTCACAACTGTCCTGGAGGGCAGTCATGGGCACAGCTGGGCAGTTTTGTCTTCAGTAAGCAGACAAAAAAAACAGATTTGTAAACACTAAAGTATAGCCCAATTAAAAATGGAAAATGGATACACTGTTCATACTATGAAATGTTGCACTCAATAGTTATTGGGGAATTTGAAAAGGATTCCTGCAAACATTGAGTTGCATCTTAATATATGAGTAAACTTTAAGTAGACAAGAGGAGGAAGAAAGGACATGGCAAGGTCCAAAAAGGGCAGAAGATACAGTGCAGTAGCATAAAACCATTCAGGAAACAACAACTGATGAGAAGCTCTGTTTAAGCAATTAGAAAAAGTATTGTTTTAACAAAATGTGTTGTTCATGAAACCTTGAGAATCTTAGTGAATATGGTTTCCTTTTCTAAATATTCAAAAATTATCTTTCAATAATTTATTCCCAATATTAGTTTCAAGGGCACCAGTATTTGTTATGTGAACTCCATCTTCTCTCTTTTATATAAAAATTAAATTTTTCCCAGAATACTTTTATTTTGGCATCCTTTCATTTCCTGTAATTCCTCAAAGACTAGAAATAGCGAGTAAGCAAACTCATCTATGTGTTCTACCAGAACCCTAAACTATAGAACCAAAATTAATTAAGAGATGAATAATCCAACCACATGCTGTAACCAAAAATAAATACAAAACACATCCTACAGCTTCTAGTTTTATAGAAAAATTGAATGGATGGATATAGATATTCAGTAGATTAGAGACACAGATGATAGGTAAATGATAGATGATGATAGATAGATAGATAGATAGATAGATAGATAGATAGATAGATGACTTTAGTTTTAAGCTCCAATCTCCAAAATCCTAAAAATGTTCAAATAAAGAAGGTCCCATGTAATTCATAATTGAATTATGTATGAAATTAAATATGTAACTATGACCTTTTTAAGGAAAAATCCTACAGAAGGACATATCCTTGTTTAGCTCAAGACTGAAACAGAAATAAATGTGTCACCTTTTCAAATGATAAAATCCATGGTGATTAGTATTAATATTTTTCACTAGCTCTATAATCAAAAAGCAATTAAGTCCAGTCAACAGTGTTTGAGATGAAAAGGATGTTTTACATTAATAACTAGGTCATTTGAGCAGCCGTATGAGCAGTGCGGCTCAGAGATTACCCTCCGCACACTATTCACTTTACTCTCAAAGAAGAAAATAAATTCTTTTTACTCTCCTCAAAGCAGTTGTTGAAAGCTTAAAATAAAAATAAATGGAAATAACCAAGATTCCTTATCAGAACAAATAAATAGAATACTACTAAACATTGACAAGTGAACACGCACAAAGCAAGTGTGCCTTAACCCCATCTTTCCCAGTGAATGATTCACTGAACACGCAGGGAACTCCCACTAGCTGACTTCTGTTCAAGCTGTTCTAAGAGTTCCAAATCATGGGCGACAGACATTTTCTTGGACCTAATGGAGACATAAGTCACTATAAATGAGGTAAAATACAAATAGATGGAATTAGGAGCCTAATGACAGCACCAGGAGACCAAAGATGGTATCATTGCCCCCATCGGTCCAGTAAATCTTTATTCATCCTACACAGCTGCCAGGCACCATGCCAGGCAGCAAGGACTGAAAGATGAATGAGGTATGATTCCCGTTCATGCACATTTACAATGGAGCATTTTGAATCATCTGAGTTGTAAACTGGCCAGAAGGCAGGATGCTATATGGTAAGTACTATAGAAACACAAGAGGGAGAGGGAGGCCAACGACAACTTCAGAGGAGAGAATGGAAGGGCTAAGTGGTCATTTTCTGATGAGAGGATGAAGGAGGACACTGCAGTCAGGGAACAGGGAGAGCTAAGACTCAAGGATTAGAAAATCCATAGTGTGCTTGGAACAGAGAATGATGACAGTGAGGACCTTGAGGATAAAGAATGCCTTTCTGATTCACTCTGTCCCAGATGCACAACACAGTGCCTGGTCCATGGTGGGGCTCACACATATCTGCTGAGTGAATGAGTCCAAATTGGCTGAGGCCTAAGAGGAATGAGTCAATAATACCTCCTCATTGGGAGATGACAGAGGGGCTTCCCACACTGAGCCAAGGAGTTTTGGCATTATTCTGTAAGCATTGGTGGCCACTGAGGTTTTCCAAAAAGGAGTTTGTCTTTATCTATAAAAGCAAAATGATGCTGTTGGTGATTACTCACTTCAAGACAATTCTTAACAGCTGAAAATGATAAGCCTGTCAACAAATACATACTTGATACCACTGAAAAGCATTTGAGGAAGGTTGGAAAGATTAAAAGAATAAAGATTATTGCCCTGGCTGGGTGGCTCAGTTGGTTGGAGCATCGTCCCATACACCAAAAGGTTGTGGGTTTGATTCCTGGTCAGGACACATACTTAGGTTGTGAATTTAATCCCCAGTGGGGGTGCGTATGGGAGGCAACAGTCAATGTTTCTCTTTCACATTAGTGTTTCTCTCTCTCCATCTCTCTCCCTTCCTCTCTCTCTAAAATCAATAAACATATCCTCAGGTGAGTGTTAAAAAAAAGAAAAACAAAATAAAGAATAAAGATTATTTAAGCTAGAAGAGCAGAAGGTGACTATCAATTTTCAATCCACCTGGCCATGAACAGGATCTGGGTAGACTGTACACAAATGTGCTTTCATTCCATTCTTTCTCACAGAGATACTGTGTGACTCCACTTCAAGGGGTGCCCTTCTGATAACGTTTTCTTTCAGGGATTCTTTAAGCAGCACCTTTTGTTCCTGGGGATGATGCAATGATTAAAAGGAGCAGCATCCACTAAATCGAGAACCAGTGAGCAGTCATTTAAAACTGTCATTGTGCTCAGTTGGGTTTTTTCACCCAGCTACCTAGACTGGGCCAAACACTACTCTTTGATCAGACACCACCACCAGCAGGAGCAGATATTGAGGGTATTTTGCACACACTCACTGTTTGATTCAAGTTTAAGCCACTTTCATTGCCCTCATTGAGAAACAGAGCAGGAAAAGGTCCCTCTTACAACCTTTAACAAATAAAGTTCAGCTTTAACAACCTTCATTTTCTAATTCTACTTCTGTATTGAGTTTGATTTATATGTGTGTTATCCAGTGGGGCAATTGGTTTACAGGAGCATCCAGCCTCTGCAAGACAATAAAGGGACCTGGATTCTAATTCTGACCATGTCACCAAACTTGCTCCTTGACCTTAGCAAGTTTTTTCATTTCTCTGAGCCTGTTTCCAAAGAGAGAAGAAGGTGAGGCTCCTTTTGTAGTGCTCACAGTCTGGTGTGCTGCTTCTGCCCTTTGAACAAATCTAGGTAAAGGAGAAAAATTACATGATGTTTTTTTATAACCACAAAGCTACTCATTTTCAACTCTGAGTGTGTTGGAATACAAAAGGTCTTTCGCAAGGAAATGTTCCAAGAACGATCATTAGGTAAAATGTGCTTGTGTGTCATGCCGAGGAGTCTAGGGAAAACTGTCAATCGAGCCCAGAGCACAGCTTACTTCAGTGAGGCTGTGAGAAGTGATAAAAGTGGCCATGGGGTAGCCAGGGACCTGCTGTGGGGCCTGCCCTTTGCCTGGGCCAAATATTGGCCTCCCACAACTTCTCTCTTTGCTGAGCAAGGTATGCTGGCACCATCACTCAGCAGTTTTGCAAAGATGAGAACTAGTCAGCTTTCCCCATCTCTATGAAGAGGCAACATCTTTCTGCAATCCAGGAAGATCTTCCTGGAGAAGTTTCTGTGTGGATCGCTAAAATACAGTTTTTTGTGCATGTGTGTGCATTATCTTGACCCAGTTCTGAGGTCCTGACTAGAGGTTTGTCTGCTCCCATTCTTGAGCAGCAGATTAATTTCATACCCCAGGCACCTCCCATGTGGGGTTCTTATACTCCAGGCTGTGATACAACCACCGTAATTGCTCCAGGACCAGGTACCAGACAAGCAGGGGCAGGCCCTGTGCCAGCAGAGGCAACTGAAATTATTCAAATGAACCAATCCTAAGCCTGCTTGCCATGCCTCACCCATTCCTTCCCACAGAAACCATAGTAAAGATACTTACCCATAGTTCCCCTCTCTCTTTGTCTCACTTGGTGCTCCCAGCGTGGCCCTGTATGGTGTGCTGTGTTCCCTCCAACTCACTATAACAAAACTGTAAAACCCCAGTTTCTCTCTTTGACCTCATCACACCTCACCACAGGCAATATGATTAAAATCATCGTAGCTGCTTAAACATGGCTGAAACAAGGATGGGTTTTCTGAGGCTTGGGCTGCTGTCCAGTCACTGACACATAGGGATAGAGTTGGTCAACCACTTGCCTCAAGATGAAACTGATTCTGGGCTATACTTTGTGCTCTAGAACTTCTCAGAAGGATTTCATTGAAGACAGTCTCACGTCTAGAACTGAAGGGACAGGAGGAGGCAAAGATGGAGGAAGAGAGACACAAAAAGGGAATGAGGAGGGGATTAGAGTCACCCAGTGGGTGCTGGACCCCTGGTGGGACTGTCTCCCAAAGGCTGGGGATCTCGCAGAGATATTTCTGCTACAAGAAGCTTTGTCCAAGGCAGAGAGGCAGGGTTAGAAATACTCAGGCTTCTCCCTTTTCCCCCACCAATTCCTCCCATTAGCAGGATCCAGGCAAAGCCAGCTGACGTGGGAGTCAGGAACCACAGCCATCAGGAGCCAGCCCCTATGGTATAGAGCAGAAACAGAGAGAGTGGAGGAATAAACTGGAGAACAGAAAGGACAGACTACTGGGCAGCCTCTCTTGAAAAAGTCAGAGTCTGCACCACTAGCCGTGGGGCTGTGCCATCATCTGTGGACTCATACAGAGACACAGCTGTGTCCCTTAGCCTAGGCACACACCACTCAGTTGCTCCTGAAGTTTGCAGCTTCCCCTCTTCTCCCATTAAGTTACCCGTCTGAACTATATAGTCATATTTCATGGAGACTTGGAATCACAGAATCTTGGGGCAGCCGGAGACTGCAGAGACCATCTAGTCCAACCGTATCCTTATTATAGAGGAGAAGAATGAGTCCTGCAGGCACTGGATTTACCTAATTTGCTAAGTGGCAGAGCCAAGCTGCCTTTTCAGTTTGGTGTTCTTTCCTCTACACACCTCTCTGTGGCAGAAGGGATCTAGAATTCTCCCTCTAATCACAGAGACAGTGTCCTGCAGAATGGAGATATTTTTAAATGCAAAACAAGCATCCAGACTTTTAAAGAACAAACTGGTTGGTTTAAATCAGGTGGGAACCCCATTTACAAAATGGGCTTAATGAAAAACAAAATCTCCAAACCTCATTTAAAGGAATTCTGCCTCCCTGTTTTTTACTACATCTGAACATGTTCTCTTTCCTCTGAAATGACTTTAGAATGAGCACCAAATGATGGAGGCTATTACAATGAAGCTCTTTTCTTTATGAATTAAAATGGTTGTTTTGTTGTCTCAGATGGCTACACTGGTTCTCTCAGCATCTTATTCTATCCGGCATTCTGGCTTTTATCAAACACATAAGAAAATGGAGAATGGGAGTCTTTTCCTAATTGCCATATTTATTCGAGTTGTTTTTCTATTTTTCAAATATTTCAACACACATAATTTGGAAAGGAAAAATGATTCGAGGTAGCTCAGTAAGCTGAATTTTAACAGCAAGGGTTCTAAAACTGTAGATTTACCAAAGATGCATGAACTGGCTTCAATTGAATCTTATTTGCTTAAGTAAGTTAAAGAGTTAAAAGTTAACACAATCCTTCATCAGCTGCAGGGTTTCTAAGCCTCTTTTCTAAGGTCCCCCTCTTGCCTCTAAGCATGGCCATCTGCCAGGGGAAATCCCTGGAAACTCAGCACCAGGAGGCAACTCTGCTAAGGTCCATCTGTGTCAGGGCCGCGTAACTGCGCAGTTTCCTTTCTGATTTTAACTGCAGACAAGTTATGTAGAAAAATCATGCTAGTAAATATGATAATCACCACAAGTTTTATTAGTTTTGGTTTGTCCTCCATCTCATCAATAAAATATGAACAATCATTTGGGTTCTAGAATTCCAAAGAGGGGTTTCTAGGATTTTTAACAACAAAATGTTAACATGGTTCACAAAAATATTTCATGGTAGAGTAAAAGAAGAGATTCTGTTTGAAGGGAAAACACTAGTTTTCCTTGTCTTCCTAATACATCTCTTTTTTCTTAGAAAATAAAAACTTTTGTCATTTGTAGAAACAAGGTTACAAATGAGCTCATTGGTTCTCATCAACAGCTTATTAGCCTCAGTCTTCCTAGTAATCTCACTGTTCTTTCTCAGATACTAATCAAACTGAAAATCACTTCGAAAGACAATTAACTTTTGCATAGTAACATTGTCATGTTTTGAGGAATCTCTAAAAGAAAAACCCACACACTACCAAGCAATAGAGTCCAGTGATCTTCATGGCAAAATTATGAACACTCCCAAGTCTCTCTTCCTCACCAAGCTGCCTCCTTACTCCCCACCCAACCAAAACCGGATGTCTCCAAGCACAACATGACACTGTATTTATCCCTGTTTTCCATCTAGCTGGTGATCCTTCGAATAAAGTCAGTGTTGTGGAGTGTACCCCACTCCTTTGTTTTAATCAGGTATGGTAAGATACATGGACATGAAGATGTCTGCCATGAAGAAAGAATTTTATGCTCACAAATTCACAAATCCTTAGAAACAGGAGACATGGCGGGGTGAGGGGAGGAGGCAGCGGCGGGGAGTACAGGGTCAGTCAGGAAGCAGAAGTGAATAAGAGCTTTTATTATGTTTTCCATGGTAGGAATGGGTGAGGCATGGGAAGCTGACAGGATTGGCTCCTTTGAATAATTTCAGCAGGCTCTGGGGTGTGGGAGGTGTCTCCAGGTGTCTCATACCTGGTCCAGGTATGAGTAGGGCAGGTGGACAATGGCCACTATTATGGGCTGTGGCTCAGTTGCTTCGAATGTGTTCCCAGGCTAGTCATTTACTATCTCCAGGAATTGACCGGCCCTGGGAGGGACAGTCTCTCAGGTCAGCAAGGTCCCATACATCAAAGAATCAGAATAAAACACATGTTTAACAGTCTCAACTCCTCTCCTCAGAAGGTGAGTCCATTCTCTCTCATTAGACAAGTGCTTAGCTGATCTCCCTGCCTTTATTTTCACAGTCCTTCTTATTGGAATGCTGCTTCCTTCCCCACTGCTTAATCCTACTGGTTCTTCAGTTTTATTCTTTCATGAGATACTCCACAACGACTCTTGTCCTCACTGATCCCTCCACATCTGAATCCTTACAATTCACACTTAAGTATGCATGCCCATTAAGAATAGCTATTGGTAAGACAGTAACTTTGACTAGACTATCTCTGAGAAAATAGAAAAAAACACCAGCAGATTGCTGCCCAAAACAAATATAAACCTCTGAAGTGGAACCACCATCCAGCCCTGTCTTTGTTCTGAACAGCACCCCAGTTTTGTTTGGAGGCAGCAATTACCTAGCCCCTGAGGTTAGTCATGGTTGGCCACACCAGCGACGGCAATCCTGTCCCTCACTTGCTCATCTTCCTTGCAATTAGAGCTTGACATGTGACATAATTCTGGTCTAGGAGACACATGTGCAAGTAGACTAATGAAGGTTCATAGATATCCTGACCCTTCCTCCTTTCTCCTGATGGTTGAACCTATTGCAACCATGACACAACAAACAGGAGAATGCAAACCAATTTGCTAAATATGACAGCACAAAAAGACAGAAGTTTCTGGATCCCTGATGACACAGTTGAGAGGGTAAGCCTACACCTGAAATGCCAACTGTGGGGAAGAAATCTTCATAAGCTCTATTGCTTTAAGGAACTAATGACATTTCTAAACTGCTATAACATCATATTCCCAGGAAGACACTAGGAACTTTCTTTGGGAAATTAATCTTCTGTTCATTCTAATAAATAAAAAAAAGAAAATATCTTATTGCCCATATTCCTACATCACTAAAACAAAACATATGGGATCTGGATTTTCATTAGTTTAACAAATTTATTGAAGTGTTTAATTTACTGTTGTGCCAGAAAAATCTTGTAACTGCATCCAAATTGATTATTTCTAATAGGAGCGATTTGGTGGACAGTCTATTTTATTTACCAATTACATTTTGTTTAATGGGTAAGGTATCCACTTACAGAACTATTGCTGCTTAAAAGTGGTTTTATTAATACAGATCTAGACCCCTTTATTCACACATTATTTATTATAGTATATAATTTGGGTGGACTGGGGTCATATTAATAAGTCTCTTTTAAGGCCAGAGCAAAACAGAACAGAAAAAAAACAAAACAATAGATTACAGAAATGAATATAATCTATAAACCTTAATATTAAACTCCAGATAACCTTGCTTTACCCACTTCTAAGAAGTGAATAAGAGTGCTTATAAGATAATAAAATCATTGTGTAGTTCAAAGGTTGTGTTGGTGCCACATAAAGTTAATGGCTCAAATTGATATACTCCTCACTACTCAGGATACTGGTAAGTCAGAATTTGTGCTATTTGAAGTTTCAGCAGACAAGTTGGGTTCAAGCTAACTCCTCACCTGTCCATGCTTTACATTCTGTAATATAAAAATTCATTTGCCCATAATAGACTAAGGAACTCCAAGGAATAACAAGCACTCTATAGTTATTTCACAATCTTCCCAGATTTTTATAAAATCTTTAAATGAATCAATCATGAAGTTGTTGATAAAATTAGTCAGTACAAGTATCCTGCTTTACCACTTTTTTTCAAGGTAGTGACCACTCGCTAGACTAAAGTGTCTCCCATATAAAGTGTCTCCCATATGGAATGACCTGGCAGGAGCCATGTAGAAAGCCCACATAATGTACTGAGCAATGCTCTGACTTCAGAGACAAACCAGAGTGTATTCCATTCTTCACCACTGGTCACTAAGCATCCTTGAGCAAGTCATGTGACATCACTGAGCTTCAGTTTCCTCCATTGTTGAATAAGGTAACACTTTCTAGATTGTTATGAGGGTTATTTTGTAAACAGAGTGGTGATCCTATGGCCCTATTCAACTTAACAGCAAAGCACATTTTAAAAAAGAAAGAACAAATGGAAAAAAAGGGTTATGGCAGATGAGAGTGGATCTTTTGTAGTACCTGCATTTGCAGCTGCCATGCTGTATGAATTATCTTCATTGACACAGAGCAATGTAGACTCTGGACCTTAGTCTCAGGTGACTGATCTGGTGTACGTGCCCTCCACAGTCGCCACTAGTAAAGAGATCAAAACCAGTTTGCTTTTGTATGGGGAGGAAAGCACTCTACATCTGCTGTCTTGCCCCCAAGCAAGCCACCTCTTGCTCTCTGACACAGTGGAGTCTAAAAGGACCTTGATCATCTTTACTTTTCTACAGAACATCATGCTGGCCCACTACAGAGATGGCATGCTATTAATTGGCCCTGGAGACAGCTAACTAGTAGTTGAAAGAACTCTCACACTGAAGTCAGAACCATTGTCAAATACTGTCCTGTACTACTAGAGAACGTGCTTTGTGACCGTAGGCAAATTTTTAATCTCATTAAGTTTCCACTTTTTTTTTGGTAAAATAAGGAGAATAGTATCTATACTAAAGAACTATTAGGAGGATGAAATGAGATAGTATATTTAATACCTAGTATGTAGTAGAAATGAAAGCTGTTTGTACTGACATTAAAGAAATGAAAACTATTCACACTGAAATTTAAAAAAGCTATTTATACAGACATAAAAAAATAGATGGGTCTTAGTCCATCTATTCCGTGTCTGTGTGTGTGTGTTTCCCATCTACAGTTTTTGTATTTTAATTAATATTTTCCTTGTAGGTTTTACTAAGTTAAAACCAGAATTTTGTTCAAGAAAAAAGCTCAAAATGATGACAAATGTGGTTCCCAGTTGCAACCTTCAGGCATTGTTGAATATTAATCTCTAGTCATTTTTATTGCAATTAAAACTTCTTTGAAAATCCAGTCAAGTTACATCCACATAAGACAAACTAATTTTTAAAATAGCTTTTGAATGTCAAAAAGATTTCTCTGCCTAGGGCACCAGCAACACAAAATTAACAGTCCCTCCTCTGACATGGTGAAGAAGAAGAATTTTAAACCGTAAGTAATTCCTACATGCAGGAGCAAAGCTTGCAGAGTACCACAAAACATTAATCTTATAATTCAAAAATAAACATTTACATTTAAGAACAAAAGATTTCATTCTGTTTTCCAGAGCCAGTGTCCCCACATTACTCTGTCTCTGCAGAGCCTGACCTCTAATCACCACTTCAAAGGGCAGCGGCAGCAAGTTCTCCACCCCCGAGCCCCAGCCCAAGGGGCAGCAAGGCATGACGAGAAGTATAAATACTTTATGTCAAATTAACACATCCATATAAGGACATATTCTGGGATTTCTTAAGTCATTTTTATTTCCAGAAAAAAAAATGGGAGAATAGAACAAAATCAGTATTTAACAAATTTTTTAATTTGTGAAGGAAACTTACAGTGGGGTATTTCTGGGAATAGAAAATAGTACTATTAAATTCAAATCAATTGCTTGCTTGCAACAGGTGAGCAGGTAGAGAAAAAAGTTATCTCCACTTCAAAAATACTTTTAGGGGGTCCTGGCTAGTGTGGCTCAGTTGGTTGGAGCATTGTCTCATAAACAAAAGGTTGTGGGTTCGATTCCCAGTCAGGGCAAATATGGGAGGCAACCAATCATTGCTTTTGTCTCACGTCAATGTTTCTTTCTCTCCCTTCCTCTTTCTCCAAAAGCAACAACAACAAAAAATCTCCTCAGGTGAGGATAGAAAAAATAGTTTCAGGTTATGGGGATATTTGAAAAGAAAAATATTTAAGTGGAAAAAATTACATTAATTTCCTGCATTAAGGTGCAAAATGCTCTTACAGATTTGATATTTTTAAGTTATGCCTTGTGACACCTGTATCTAAACAATTCTACTGAAATATTTTTTCCCCAAAACCTAAAGACACACTTCTGAAAGCAAGAGTGAGTCTCAAAGGTGGTGGAGCCTATTAGGACATTTGGAATGACAGAGTTCCTCCAGCAATCTGATGTGCTCCTTTTTGGGGGAGCCTATTGTCCCATCCTAATCAATGAGGAACACTGATCAAAATCTTGCAGAAGTCTACATTGCATACATCAAAATATTCTGTAGCAAGAATTCTAATCTTTTCAGAATCTTAGGATCACATACTTAGATATGCAAAATGCCAGATGAGAGATGTCACAAACCTGGCCTTTGGTTGGGGGCCCCTAATTCTTAGAAGTTCTACCGAGTGAGCTGGAATCTGCTTAGTTCCATCCTCCTAGCAGAGTATACTAGTCGGATGTTTAAATTCTTGGACATAATACAATTTTAGTAGAAGGGATGTGAACTGTAGAGTCAAAGAGCTCAAGATTTATATTCCAATTATTAGCTGTGATCTTGGTCACATGACTCAAATTCTACTCAACTATCTACTCTGAAAAATTGTAATGTTAACTTGCTACACTGCAGGTTTGTGTAGGGCACAAGAAATAATTTTTCCTCTACACTTCTGAGTTCTTAGGTGAGACCTCTGTAATAAAAGACAGATTAACAAGAGAAAAACACAAAGAAGTTTATTAGCATATGCACTTCATGTAGACAGGGGAGATACCCAGAGGAAAATGAATAACTCTCCTAGGTGGCTTAGAACTCCAGCTTAAATACCATCTTTAGGTATAGATAAAAGGGAAATGAAAGTACCAGACAGGGTAGGAGGCCAGTGATGGAGAGGATGCCAGGTAAATTAAGTAAGCAAGAGTAAAGTTTGTTATGCAGATTTAAGTCAGTGCCTTCTCCAGTGATAAGAGTTCCCAAAGATTTATTATTCATTACTTTCTTCTTGGTACAGAGAGGGAGTCACTCTTTCAAATGGAGATTTCATTTATAAATATGCCTTACAAAAGGGTAACTTTTCATTTTTCAAAACTTCCCCTATATGTGCCATCTTTCAAAACAGTCATTTCAAAATAACCCTTATACCAAAGAGGCGTATTTGGGGGTACCTATTCTGTTGTCCCCATGGTACATATCATGCATATTCATGCATGAAGAATTAAATGAGATAATATTGGGGAAACATTAGCACAAACACCTTTGACTATTCTTCATCTGCTACAATTTCCAGGCTGCTCTTTTCTTTACTCCATTCTAATGCTCTTATGGTATATCTGAGTTATAGCCAGAATCACTTAACATGTTCAACAGGCATGCAAAGGACTGCTTATGGCTGATGGAAAGCTTTGGCCCAGGACCCTTTCATTCTAGACACAGGAGCTGGCAATTTTTTGCTGTAAATTCACATAGCAAATATTTTAGGTGTGGAGGGGAATAGTCTCTGTTGCATTTATTTTGTTGTTGTTGTTGTTTTTGCTTTTGTGTTTAACAGGACTGTGGCAAAGACAAAATGTACCCAGACAATTAAAGGTGACAGTTTCATTCAGGCTATTAGAACAGGGTCAACATTTGTCAATGAGGAATGTCTCAGAGAAAGGGGAGGCAACTGAGGAATCATCCATGAGTATTTTGGAAGTCTTGAGAAAGAATGGAGATAGGTCTTATCTCAGGATATTCCAGGGTAGAGTGGTTGTCTGCAGTAAACCTCAGAAAACAGTTGTTCTTGGGTTTTTTTTTTTTTTAGGAACACAGGGCTCAGGTGAAATACATTCAAATTTATCACTTTTAAAAAATGTAAAAACCACTCTCAAATTGGTGGGCCAGATGAAAACAGCCTGCCAGCCATATTTGGCTCTCAGGCATGTTGTTGCCATACCCTGTTCCAGAGGACAGTTAAATTGCAGTAAGACAACCTATTGTGCATACCCCCTCCCCCAATCTGCCTCATCCCAGAACTAAATGCAAATAATTACCCAACATGCAATGAGGTTTTACCATGCCTCATCACTACTCCAAGTGCTTTATGTGCACCATCTCACTTTATCGTCACAAAACCTTCTAAGGAAGGTGCTATTTCAATTCCCATTTTATAGAAAAGAAGCCTGGAATGTAAAAAGATACCAAATATGTATTCAAGGCCACCTGACTGAAAAAGGTCAGGGTGAGGCTTCAATCCATGTATCTTTAATCCCATTACCAGATCTCTTAACCGCCAAGTAGAATGTCCCCTTCTAAATTCTCACCATTATGATTTGATCTCCAATTGTCTCAACTGCCTGACTTTCTTATGCTATGCAGACTTGGCCCAAATATGGCTAGGTTGGTGTTTGTTTTATTTTGTTTTCAACTTAACAGCTGCAAAACCTTAAACTGACTTCAGTTTGTAAACATAGTCCTTTATTTCTTTAAGCAAGAAGAATTTGGTACTTAATGCATTCACTCAGTTACTAAATTCAGAGAGCAGCATGTGATAAAAGTCCCAAAATGCTCTGTAATCTTGCCAAAAACATCTTGGGTTCATAGTTAGGTTTACAGAAAATTTAAGATTTTATGAGCATTATTTGTAGAAAAACATTGCCCTCAGCAGGTTATAAAATATTATCAGTATTCCTGATGCTAATCATAATTTTCTTGAAAGGACATCAGAGCTGAGCTGCTATGCCTGGCACAATACCAAATCAAAGTGGCTTTGGTTCAGAAGGAAGCTGATGTAATTATTTCTAAGCTTTTTCTGATACCTACCAAGAAAGGGAACTACCCTGTGAGTAATGGCCAAAGTATAGCTGTCCAGAGTCACCACTGAGCTAATTGGACATCACCTCTGGAAATCTTCTATACAAAATGTCAACCTCCAGCTGAGTGTGAAAGGAGACCTATATTCAGGGGTTGTACAGTCAAGAAGGCTATGTGAAGACCTATGTTTTTGCCAGGAATCTAGTGTGTTATATGTTTTACTTAGACTCTTTTGTTGCAAGTAGCAGAAACTAATTCAAAGTAGGTAGAAAAAGGGGGGAGGGTAAAGGTAGGGAATTCTAAGAGGGATAAAAGAGAACTGCAAGGAACCCCACAGCAAAACTAAGCTGGGTCTGAAAAAGGAACAGGAAGAACATTGGGACTCTCTTTCCATGTCTGACTTATGCTCATCCCTGCACAACCTGTCCTCTTCTCTCTGCTCCCCATCCTTCTGTGCTTCCAATCTCTATGGGAGGAAATATATCCACACCACAGCTCCCCACTTCACATGTGAGAGACCCAAGCACATCAACAGTCTCAATCTTAAATTCCCAGGAGAAGATAAAAAGCAACTTTTTCTATATTAAGTTATCTTTTGTCCAATCACCCAAGACCAGGAGACCTAATGTTACCTAACCAAAACTTGTGTGCTCGACACTTCAAGATACCAACACTCAAAATGCCAGCGTGTGGAGGAAGGGAAGGGTTACTGACGTAGCAGGTGCCAGCAGAGCGATGGGAGACCTAGTGGTGCCTCAGATCCGCCTTACTCAGCGGACAGGGTTAAAACTCTTTAAGGGGCTAAGAACATGGGTATGTGGAAGTGCTGTTGGAATAAGTTTTAATCAGAGGATCTTGGAACTGAGTCATTTATGATAAAGAGGTGTTAACACAAGATCTTCCCAGACAACAGACCTTCTGAAAGTGTTCTGTCCAAATTCCGGTTGTGTCCTAATAGGACTGGGGAAGGTGGGGTGGGACACTTCATTTCTGGGTGCAGCCAGAGGTCAACATTCTCTCCTATGCGCATGCTTCTGCTGCATGACTTGCAGTTTTCGTCTGTTGTCTCTGAAAAATAACTCTGTACATCTCATTAAACAGGATAGGACTATTCTGAGCTCGTTCTGTGGTTACACTAGAGTCCCGTAGAACAAAAAATGCAAATTGCAAACCACTCTTGATGGGTCATGTAAGGAAACAAAGAGAAGGCCATTCTCAAAGAAAGAGATGGTTATTAACTCTTCATCCAGAAAACAATTCCAAAACTTCTACACACTAGCCCCCTTGCAACATGCATTAATTCAGAACCTACCTTGTACCAGGGTCTCAACATGGTAGAGCTACACTGTGAAAAATATTATACTACCTGTTATGGACCAAATATTTGTGCTTCTCCATCATTCATTGAGTTCTGCCTAGTCTACCTCCTAGACATATCTCAAGTCCATTACTTCTCTCCAAGTCCCCTGCCCATGTCACAACCCAAACCATCATTCTCTCTATTCCAAAACCCTTCTCCCCCGCTCTCCTATTTTTCCTCATCTCTAGTCTCACTCCCTTCAAATCTCTGCCCACTCTGCAGCCAGGAGGAATGTCTTAAAACACAAATCTGATCCTATCACTGCCCTGCTTAACCGTTGTTCAGAGACTCTCATTGCATTTCAATAAAAGATCTGTGTAAATTATAACTGAAAAAAAGTTTTACATAAGACAATAAATTACAGTGATGATGGATAAATAAATTAATAACACAATTCCTTCCTGTAGCTCATGAGGTCCCCAGAACCTGACTTTTGTCTCTCACCCCTCACTCTTTGCCTCCCTTTCCTACCCTTCGGCCACACCACACATGCTCGAACAAGTGTTGCCGTCTGTCACTTCCCAAGTCTTTGGACGTTCTGGTTCCTTCTGCCTTAAACAATTCCTTCCACTTTTCCCGTCCCTGTATTTTTCAGTTTTCTGCATAAACACCTCTTTCTCAGGAAAACCTCCCAAGCACCCTAACCCTGAGTTAGATGCCCGCCCATACGTGATAGGATTGCCTGTTTACATGTCCCTCTCTTCCACTGGCTACCGGCTCCTTGAGAGCAGGAACCCAATCTGTGCTTTTAACATCATTATATTCAGCTTGTCTATGACAAACTGGGTGCTGAGTAGGTATTTATGACATAAACAGTCTGAAATCCATCTGCACATCTCTCTTTCCCTCAGGCAGAAAGATTTTCAGTCCTTTATCACTCTCCCCTAGCCCTGAAAAGCTCCCTCTCCCCACTGTCTTCAGGGTCTGTGGTCCAAACACACAGGTCACATGGGTCTTGCTCAGCACAAACATCAGCATAATTAGCTCACACTGGTCTAACCACAGCTGGGAGAGAGCTGATGGGAGAGATGGTTAATCTATGCTATGCTTCTTTCCCGAATCTCCCTGTTTGCTCCCCAGCCCCAAGGCTAGATGTTACATGCAGCACCTTAGGTGTCCCTGGATTCCAAACAGTTCTAAATATCTGACTTTGTAAACATCCCCCAATATTTTTTAAATCCCCCTCAATATCTCAAAAATAGATTTGGGGGAATAATATGTATATTCACATAGGTTTAGAAATAAAAATATTTTTTTAAAAAACATTCTTTAATGACACCTGGTTTAGCTCTTATATTTTCTCTTTTTTTTTAAAGATTTTATTCATTTATTTTTACAGAGAGAGGAAAGGAAGAAGAAAAAGAGAAACATAAGTGTGTGGTTGCCTCTCATGCACCCCCTACTGGGGACCTGGCCTGCAACTCAGGCATACGCCCTAACTGGGAATCAAACCGGCAACCCTTTGGTTTGCAGGCTGGTGCTCAATCCACAGAGCTATGCCAGCCAGGGCTATATTTTCTAATTAAGTAAACCAAGGCACAGGGAAAAGATGTACCTTGCCCAAAGTCATAAACCTTCAAAATAAAGAAACTCAGAGACCCAAGACTAAAATCCAGGACCTACTCTTTCAAATACAGCAGGACTACCCGCAAAAGAGCACAAAGCCATAGGAATTTACTGCCCAGTGAGCTCTCTGAACATCCCAGCATGCCATTTCCACATGGGGCGCTGCCTCTCCCATGAGGCATGATGATGCAGGTCCCTATTGCCGGCCTGGCAGACTCAGGTCTCCTTGACCTCAGCTTTGCAGGCACGCTAGTTCTAAAAACATTTTCTGATTGACGGAAACATTTTGCTGAAAAGTAAGACAATTAAGCTAGACCCAGGAAACCAATTTAAGGATGATTCTGCCAAATTAACCTTTCTGAACAAATTGACAGGTCACTTTAGGAAAATCACCAGTTAATCTGGTTTGGTTTTTTTTTTCTTTTTTAACTAAATTCTCAAAGGTGGACTTGTCTGTCTCTCTCACTGAATTTCTTCTTTTGTTTTAATATCATAGTGGTTAACTGTCAGTAAAAGTAGAACATTTTTTTCCCCAAATCTCTTCCTAATTAGGTTCATCTTATGTTCCAGTGGGTAATATTTCTACTTTCTCTAATGTTTTAAGAGATTAAATGGTTTATCTTATTTTGCTTGGAATTTTGGTTTTCCCTATAATTGAAGGAGAAATTAATTGAATTGACCAGTAAAAGATTAAGTATTTCTGGAATTTGCTCAAGTTTTCATATAGTGCTTGGCATCTAATTTTGACAACTCAAATAATTTAGCTGTCAACATAAATACACAAATACATCTGCCTACACATACAGGCCACCAATATTCCCCAAGAATTAAGTACATGAACATTCATTTATGCATTCACTAAAAATAATTTCATTGAGCATCAAATCTGTACCCAGTGGCCATATGCTAGCTATAAAAATTAAAAGATGAACAACAAAATCCTTTTCCTCAAGTAGCTCACTGTCTACAGCAGCAAAGACAACCAAATAAACAAACAGATACAGTAGGTTGGAAACAGAAGAACAATCTCTCCAAGTCACATTATGATGAAGCCTTTATCATGCAAAGTAGAGGGACAAGGACACCTTTCATTCTAGACTGAAACACCGGCTCACGTTAGACAATACTGTTTCTTCCAGCATGTGAAAAAAACACTAATTTAGATAATATTTATATTTAGTCCCATCTCAGTTTTCCTCCCACTTGTAATTTTGGCTATAAAACCATACCTCTGTTCCCACTTGGCCTTAACTAAAAATAACAATAATAGCTAACACATATTATTCTCTGACAGGCCCTGTACTATGCTCCTGGTATAAGGTTGCATGTTACATCCTAATGCCTACTACTAGGTAGCGTCATTGTCCCCATGTCATGTATAAAGAAATAAAGAAACAGAAAGAGTAAATAATTTGGGCACAGAATTCAACCCCAGGAAGTATACTCCAAGCCAAACATCTCCATTCCATCACTTCCAGAAATCTGATGCACTAAATCATTTGTCTGCCTCATAGCTAGTTTATGGTGCCCCACTCCCTTGCTCCCACTCCCAGGAAGTTATTTTCATTCTAAAGGAGGACTTGAATCCGTAGTGTTGGAAGGCCAGGCATTGTGGAATGACGGAAAAAATTAGTAGTTGAGGAGAGAGGAACATGTCCTGATGCTGTCCCTCAAAAACACCAGGTAATCATCTGACTTGTACTTTTAAGAAGCAAGGAGCTAAACAAATTCACTTTTAGATCAATATGCAAATGGCTCTCATAATCAAGGCCTGTTCCTGACTCACTGGTTCTCTCCTGAGAGCTGAGTGGAAGGCTCCAAACACTCCGGCTTAAGCCCAGTAATCTCAGCAATTACTGTGCACACACGAGTGGCCTGAGTCATCCTGGCTCCCTCAAGATGAAGGCTCTGAGGTAAAAACCTCATTTTTAAAACACTTTAAACTTTCAAGAAGGATTTTTGCTTTTATTTGTGGTCTTTCTTTTAATCTTCATTGCATTTCTTCCCCGGTTGGAAGGCTATGTATTATAAGACCCACCCTAAAGATGAAGAAACTCAGGACCAGCAAGGCCATATCCCATGTCATAAGACTCTCTACAGAAACATCCCTCCCTGTAACTTGCTGTCCTTCACGTGAACTCTTTCTTATCCTTCAAACCCCAACTCAAATGCATCTCCTCTGAGAATACTCCTCCAGGGAGAATTAATCATTTTCTTCTGTGTGTTCCTGAGTCTCTCTGGTAACACTGTGTGGTAGTTCTGGCTGGAAGGACCTCGAGAGCTTAGTATGTAGAACAGAGGCCAGCAAACTACAGTATGTGGGCCAAATCCATTTTGCCCTTGAGCTAAGAATAGTTTTTATGTTTTTAAAGGGTTGTAAAAGAGAAAGAACATGCAACAGGGTCTGTACATGACCTGCGAAGTCTGAAGTATTTATCTCACCCTTTAGAGAAAATGTTTGTTGAAGCCTGGATGGGAAGGACACCACCGTGGATCACTACATGAAGTCTTTCGGCCCTGACCTGCGTCTCTGGTCATCTCCTTATGGAACTGGATTCTCCAGGCAGAATTTACCATCTGCAGCAGATTTTTTCATCCCCCATATTCTTTGTTTGTGGTGGGCCCTTTCTTTTGGTCTGCCAGATGGTGTGTGTATGTGTATTTTGGCCTTACTTTATTAATTATCTTATTGTTCATAAAATCTTTTTAAAAAGCATACATCCTATCAAGATACAGAAATTTTTCAACACCCCAGAGAGGGCCCTCCTGTTCCCTTCCAATCAATCTCATTCCTACCCCAGACCTAGAGACAACCAATATTCTGAGTTTCTATCTGCATACATTAGTTTTGCCTGCTATCAAGCTTCAAAGAAATTGAACCATACAGCACTTCCTTACTCTTCAGCGACTGGCTTTTTCACTCAGCACGCTTTGGCGAGGCATCCACTGGTGTGCTAGAGCTGGCTGATATCTGTTCATAAGAGCTGACTGCTCAATTTTCAGAAGTTTTAAAAGCTAACTGTCAAAAATAACTATTATTAAAAATTAAACTCTATAAATTTACAATTAAATAAATTGTTTTAAAACAAAAATCAATTTTTATCTCAAAACACATCAATTCTTAATATTTTGTTGCATTTCACTATTATCTGTTCTCTTGAGGTTTTCTACACTCATTCCATGCTGCTATGCCTTTCGTCCCAGTACTGGGCTCAATGTCATTACATGGTAGCTTAAAATTGGCTATGGTGGAAGTAATTGCATAATGAAAATCAGCAAACACTACAAATCAGAACTTTTTCTACTTGTGGTTGGAGAGCTAGTTACTAAGCATTTACTAGCATGCCACGAGATGCATCTATGTAGTTGTCTGTATCCATAGCTCATTCCTATTATTGCTAAACAGTAATTCCTTGTACATTTATATAATAATTGGTTTTTACTGTTGATGGATATTTGTATTGTTTTTACTTCTTTGCTAGGATGACTAAAGCAGCTACAAATATCCTCATATAAGAATTTTTATTCAGAATGGCTTCCAGGCAAGCTGGAGGTGTAGATAGATATATTTCCGCTCCTCACCCAACCACAAAAAAAATTACAACTAAATCTCAAAACAAATAACACCCAGAACTGTCAGAAAATTGAGCTGTATGAAAGTCTGGCCACCAATAATTTAAAGAAGCCACATTCATGCAGACAGGTAGGAGGGGCAGAGATACAGACATTGTGAGGAGACACAGTGTGGTGAGGAGAGGCAGCAGTGGCAGCAGAACAGGCACAGACAGTCCCACATTCATGTGCAGTGGATAAAAATCAGGAGGGATACCTTGGGAGTGAGCAATCACAGCCCCAGGCCAGACTGCACAGCATAGGGTTCCAGCCCCAAGAAGATAAATCTCCATAACTTCTGGCTACAAAAACTAGTGGGGGCTGGGGTGGCAGAAGAAATGCTGGATTTTCAGGAAACTCCACTTAAAAGGCCCACATGGTTTCAAAATGTACACAAACCCACCCACTCTAGGACTCAACACCAGGGCAACAGCTGGAGGGCACCAGTTACATATAGGGAGTGTGTGAAGTGACTAGAAATGATGCGAGTGCCAGACAAACCTCCAGAAGCCAGGCAGCAGCCCAGGCCCCTCTCCAAGCAGTCGCCTTACACAGAGACACAAAGTGGTATAGGAGATTGCCCCACACTGGTGCTTACCTAACCTCCGCCCCACACAATTTACAGGGGCCTGTCTATATAGGCCATGCTACTAAGATATGGAATCAAAGCAGCTCTACCTAATACACAAAAACAAACACAGGGAGGCTGCCAAATTGAGAAGACAAAGAAATATAGCCTAAATGAAAGAACAAAACAAAACCCCAATAAAAGAACTAAACAAAACGGTGGTAGCCAACCTATCAGACACGGAGTTCAAAACATTGGCGATCAGGATACTCAAAGAATTCATTGAGTATGGCAACAATATAAAGGAAGAAATGAAGGTTACCTAAGTGAAATAAAGAAAAATCTACAGGGAACCAACAATGAAGGGGAGAAACTGGAATTCAAATCAAAGATTTGTAATATAAGGAAAAAATAAATACTCAACCAGAATATAATGAAGAAACAAGAATTCAAAAAAATGAGGATAGTATAGGAAGACTCTGAGAATCTCCAAATGTGCCAATGTCTGAATTATAGTGATGCCAGAAGGAGAAGAGAAAGAGCAAGAAATTGAAAACTTACTATAGAAAAATAAAGAAAACTTCCTAATCTGGTGAAGTAAATAAGTTTCGGAAGTACAGAGAGTCCCAAACAAGTTGGACCCAAAGAGGACCATCCAAGACACATCATAATTTGAATGTCAAAGGTTAAAGATAAACAGAGAATCTTAAAAGCAACAAGAGAAAAGGAGAGAGTTGCCTACAAAGGAGTTCCCATGAGACTATCAGCTGATTTCTCAAAAGAAACTTTGAGGCTAGCAGGGACTGGCAAGAAGTATTCAAAGTGAAGAAAAGCAAGGACCTACAACCTAGATTACTCTATCCAGCAAAGCTTTCATTTAGAATGGAAGGACAGATAAAATGCTTTCCAGATAAGGTAAAGCTAAAGGAGTTCATCACCGCCAAGCTATTATTACATTAAATGAATGGCAGACACAAAACACTGATGAAACTAGTGTTAAAGAGATTTATTTAAGAAAAAGAAGAAGATGAAAACTATGAACATTAAAAAGGCAACAAATTTACAACTATCAACAACTGAATCTAAAAAAAAAATAAGCAAACAGCTATAACAGGAACAGAGCCATAGGTATGGAGATCACTTAGAGGTTTATCAGCTGGGAGGGGGAAGGAGGAGAATGGGGGAAAAGGTACCAGAATTAAATAGCATAATTGGTAAATACAAAATAGACAGGGGAATGTTAAGAATAGTATAAGAAATGGAGAAGCCAAAGAACTCATATGGACATGAACTAAGGAGAGATTTCTGGAGGGAAGGGGGTACAAGGCAGAGGGGGCAAAGAGGGAAAAATTGGAGCAATTTTAATAACATAATCAATAAAATATACTTTTAAAAAAGAATTTTTGTTGACTTATGTCCCTATTTATTTTGGAGTTTCCATTTTATTTTGTGTTTACATTATTTTGAAGAGTTGAAGAATAGGTATATGGCTGATTTTATAAGAGTAGCTGCTACTCTTTTTCAAGACAGGTTGTGACATTTTACAGTCATATGAGCAATATGTGAGTTCCAGTTGCTCCACACTCTTAATTACAATGGTTTCATCAGTGTTTTGTGTCTGCCATTCATTCTGTGTTCGTGATAACCCACTGCAGTTCCAATTTTCATTTCCCTGATTACTAATAATGTTGGGCACTTTTCATGTGTTTTTTTGGCCATTTATATATCTTTTAGTATGAGGTTTCTAATTTTTGTCCATTTTTAACTGAGTTTTTGTCTTTTTCATATCAAGGAGTAAGAGTATTTCGCATATTCTCAACAGGAATCTTTTGTCAGATATATGTTTTGTAAATATTTTCTCCCTATCGATGGCATGCTTATCCTATTTTTGGTGACATCTTTTGATAAACAGAAGCTTTTATTTTTGATGAATACAACTTACCATTTTTCTCCCTTATAGATTCTGCTTTCTTTGAATTATCTAGGAAATCATTGCTGGCCAAAATTTCATGAGGGTTTTCTTTTATGCTTACTTCTAGAAGTTTTATGAATTTATTTTTTATATGGTGTACGATCCATCTTGAATTAATTCTTGCATATGGTGTGAGTGAGATAGGGGGGCAAGTTTTATTTCTTCCAGCACTATTTCTCTCACCTAGTTCCTTTAATTAGTTTGTCAGAAATTAGTTGAGTATATTAACATAGATCTATTTATGGCCTATCCTTTTATCTATTTGCCTATTCTTATACCAATATTACACTGTTTTGATTATTGTGTACTTTACAGTAAGTTTTGAACAACCAACTTTTTTTCTATGTTTTTTTCAAGATTAATTTGCTTATTTGAGGTCTTTTGCATTTCCATGTAATTTTTAGAATCAGCTTGTTAATTTCTAAAATGAAAAGCCTCTTAAAATTTTAACTGATATTATATTGAATCTATAGATCACTTTGGGGAGAATTGACATCTTAACAATATTGTATCATAATTCATGAACATAATATATTTCTTCCTTAATGAGAGAAAACTTCTTTAAAGTCTCTCTGTAATATTTTGTAGTTTTCAGTGGAAAATTCTTACATAGCTTTCACTAAATTTATTCCTAAGTATTTTATGCTATTACAAATGTTGTGTTTTTCATTTTATTCCCCAGTTGTTCACTGATAGTAGATAGAAATACAATTAATTATATGATTATGTACTCTTTGACCTAGCTAAATTCATTTATTGGTTCGATTTTTTCTTTTCTTTCTTTTTCCTTTTTTTTTTTGCCTTTAGTAGAGTCCTTCAATTTTTCTATGTGTATAATCATGTCAAATGTGAATAAAGGCAGCTTTACTTCTTTTATAATCTGTATACTTCCTGTACAGCCTCATTGGACTGACTAGGACCTCTAGGACAATATGGAAAAGACATGGTAAGAGTGGACGTCTTTGCCTTGTTCCCAGTTCTAAGGGAAATGTATCCAATCATTCATTAGTAAGTATGATGTTAGCTGTGGGCTTTTCATAGATGCTTTTTATCAGACTAAGGAAGTTGCCTTATATTTTGCTGAGAAGTTTTATCTTGAATGGGTATTGAATATTATCAAATGCATATTCCATGTTGTAAATCAGTATAGCCACTATGGAAAACCATATGGAGGTTCCTCAAAAAATTAAAATAGAGACCATAGGATCTAGCCACGCTACTTCATTTCTGGATATATAGCAGAAAAAAAATAAATCGTTACTTCAAAAATATATTTGTACCCCACATTCATTGCCACAGTCTTCATAATAGCCAAGATATGGAAACAACCTAAGTGTCCTTCAATGGATGAATGAATAAACTCCATGTGTTTTTCCAACTACATTTGTGTGTAGTTGTACCAGTCAACTACAGCCTAGTTGTTATTTTCTGCCATTTCTCAAAGAGTCTCACCTTGCACTGGCACAGCTTAAAATCTGTCCAAAAACTGAAGAGAATTCTTATGCAGATTTCTGGAAGTCCTTTCCTAAGCAGTTTCCTCCTCCTGTCAGGTATCTACACAGCAAATTCCAGTCACCCAATAGCACCAAACTCTGACCTCTGCTTGCTACTTCTGAGACTCAAGATCTGTGTGTGGATTCCCTTCCTAAGTGCAGAGGTTTGGAAAGTGCCCCCAGGAGAAATGCTGAGGTGATTGGAAGCTTATCTTATGCATTTCCCTATTGCCAAATCTATCCCTGTGGTTGTAAACAGTTGATTTATGTTATTTTTATAATTGTATACATTTTTATGACAAGAGGATAAATTTTCTATGTTACTCTGTCATAACCAGAACACCAAGTTGATGTCTTCAGATCTTTTGATATTCAACACCAGACTTTCGCTACCCTGAGACCCCTGGCAAAACTCTGATTGTTTGGTTCCTGCACTCTACATCATATAAAACGCTTTGTAGTTTCATTTACAGACATCTCTGCTTCTACCTCTCAGGCTGTGGCCCCTTGTGAGAGTGGATGTTGACTAGCATGGTGTGGAGTAAAAGGCATTCAATAAATGTACTGTAATAATCTTTAAAGCAAATTGGTTAAAAGTTTTTCACTGAAACTATAGCACCCTTTATTTATATAATTAACAAGTGTCCAACAAAATGAAAACTCTTTGAACCAGCTGACAAAAATGATGGAAAAATATTGAAGACCAGAACATCAAGATAAATGCCCTTGGTCTGAGGGAGTAAAGCCCAGGTAACAGCAAACTTGCCCTCATGTAGAAATGAGTTGAAGGAACATAGGTTGTGTTCAGGAACTCTGGTGCTAAATGGCTACAGGCACAGGAAGTTTGCTTTTAATTAAGGTAGAGGGAGCTCATTCAAAATTACTCTGACCCAACTCCTGAAAAATTGTTCACACCACTTATTAGAGATTAAAATCAGAAATAGCAAGTAAAGCTGTCACATAGGGTTCAGAGCTAAAGACTCTTGAGATGAATATAACGCAGCTTCTAATATTAGTCTAGCACTTAGCATTTGCTAAGAAGGTTATTGCTGAATAAATGAATGAATGACTGAACAAATGAAGTGAGGGCCTCTGCTCAAGAGGTGTAATCAAGCAATAATCATCTCTTCCATTTGGGTGCTATTTGAGAGTCCACAAAGTGCTTTCTCACCTGTCAGTCCTTGTCAGGGTATCAAGTGACTTGCCTTGGAACAATGGAAAACAACCTTTATTAAACTACTCTGTTCAATTCAGAATTGAACAAAATCTAGTGAACTCACAGGAAATCAGAGGTGAACAATAAAAATGGTGTGATTAAACAGAATTTCTGAGGAAAGGTTAAAAAAATAATGATTATTTCAACTAGAAGGACAGAAGTTGACTATAAATTTTGAAGCAATGAAAGAGTATCATATAAACAATGGTAATTAACTGAAGCCACTTCCACTGAAGATAGAAAAACAGGAAACTGACAGGCTGAAGAGGGAGAGTTTTGCATTTAACCTAAGGAAGAAATGACAGGAACTGTGTTTGAGCTAATGAGAATAATCAGATGCATCCATTTAAGGAAGTCTGTGTTTACATGACACATGTAATAAGAGAGATTCCAACTTCCGGCCAAGATGAAAGCATAGGTAGATACACTTTGCCTTCTCACACAACCAAAAGAAAGACAACAATAAATTTAAAATAAAAAAAAAAAATCAGAACTGCCAGAAAATCGAACTGTATGGAAGTCCAACAACGAAGGAGTTAAAGAATAAGCATTCGTCCAGACTTGTAGGAGGGGCAGAGACGGGCAACCAGGGTGAAGACTCCCAGCAAGGCAGTGGCTGGAGGACTGGGGTGGGCAAGGTGTGGCTGGCGGATGGGGTGAGATGGCAACTGGCAGAGCGGGTGGTCCCACATTTGCATGTGGATAAACCAGGAGGAACCACTGGGGTGTGAGATAGACTGTACAACCCAGAGTTCCAGCATGGGGAAGTAAAGCCTCAAAACCACTGACTGAAAAATCGGCAGGGGTTGAGGCGGCAGGAGAAACTCCCAGCCTCACAGGAGAGTTCATTTGGACAGACCCACAGGGTCCTAGAACATATACAAACCCACCCACCAGGAATCAGCACCAGAAGGGCCCAATTTGACTACAGGTAACAGGGGAAGTGACTGAAAGCCCAGCCAAGACCTGAGCAAACAGCATTGTTCCCTCTCAGACCCCTCCCCCACATACAGTGCCACAATGCAGCAAAGTGGGTTGTCCGCCCTGATAAATACCTAAGGCTCCACCCCTTACTACATAATAGGCTCGCTGAGATTAAAAAAAAAAAATGTGGCCCAAATGAAAGAATAGATCAAAGCTCCAGAAAAAATACAACTAAGCAATGAAGAGATAGCCAATCTATCAGATGCAGAGTTCAAAACACTGGTAATCAGGATGCTCACAGAATTGGTTGAGTATGATTGCAAAATAGAGGAATAAGTGAAAGCTATGAAAAGTGAAATAAAAGAAAATGTACAGGGAACCAACAGTAAAGGGAAGGAAACTAGGGCTCAAAGAAATGACTTGGAGCAGAAGGAAGAAGTAAACATTCAACCAGAGCAGAATGAGTAAACAAAAATTCAAAAAATGAGGAGAGGCTTAGGAACCTATGGGACAATTTTAATGTTCCAACATCCAAATCATAGGTGTGCCAGAAGGAGAAGAGGACCAGCAAGAAATTGAAAACTTATTTGAAAACATAATGAAGGAGAATTTCCCCAGTCTGGCAAAGGAAATAGACTACCAGGAAGTCCAAGAAGCTCAGAGAGTCCCAAAGAACTTGGACCCAAGGAAGAACGCACCAAGGCACATCATATTTAGATTTCCCAAGATTAAAGATAAGGAGAGAATCTTAAGAGCATCAAGAGGAAAGGAGAGAGTTACCTACAAGCGAGTGCCCATAAGACTATCAGCTGATTTCTCAAAAGAAACCTTACAGGCAAGAAGGGGCTGGAAAGAAGTATTTGAAGTCATGAAAGGCAAGGACCTATATCCAAGATTACTCTATCCAACAAAGCTATCATTTAGAATGGAAGGGTAGATAAAGTGCTTCCCAGATAAGGTCAGGTTAAAGGACTTTATCATCACCAAGCCCTTATATGAAATGTGAAAGGGACTTATATAAGAAAAAGAAGATTGAAAATACAAACAGTAAAATGACAACAAACTCACAACTATCAACAACTGAATCTAAAAACAAAAACAAACTAAGCAAACAACCAGAACAAAAAAAGATTCACAGAAATAGAGATCACGCGAAGGGTTATCAGCCAAGGATGGGGAGGGGCAAGAATGGAGGGAAAGGTACGGAAAATAAGAAGCATAAATGGTAGGTACGAAATAGACAGGGGGAGGTTAAGAACAGTATGGGAAATGGAGAAGCCAAAGACCTTATATGTATGACCCATGGACATGAATGGAAGTGGGGGAATGATGGTGAGAGGGGGGATGCAGGGCGGAGAAGAATAAAGGGAGAAAAAAATGAGACAACTGTAACAGCATAATCAATAAAATATATGAAAAAAAGAGATTCTGTTGTTGATGCTATTGATTCTGTTGTTGATTCTGTTGATTCTGTTGTTACGTTTTTAGACAGAAAAGTGTTTAGTTACTTTTCAAAATGTTACAGTTCTACATGTATAGAAACTTCTTTGTAATACAAGGCAGTAGAATTTTGTCATGAGACTTCCAAGGCAGAGACTGCCATATAATGAAGTTGGATTTTTTTTATTATACCATAACCTGAGCTCCCTTGGGAGAAACTCACCTTATTCTGACATCTATTTTATTATGAATAATAATATTATGGAATTTCAATAATTTTCCACCATGAAATTTATGATAATCAGGCTAGTTAGCCTATAGCTGTCTATATATTTATTATGCTCTGAGAAAGATATAGTTACCTACCTTTGCACAAAAATACAGTCTACTGAAAAGTGCCTCTAAAATAGTTGCTAAGATACAGATTTGACTGGGGCAATGAAAACAAGAGTAAGTGATTTCGCACTGGTGAGAGAAACATCAAATTCCAATAAATTAAATCCATGAAAATGAAAAAATTTCAGAGTGCTTTGGCACTGGGCTGGCCAAACCTTGGAAAGATTAGCTGAGTCTTATATTTCATCCAGATGTTCTGAAACACAAAAATGTTGGCAAAAAGAAAATTTTACCAATAACACCTGGTGAAATTAAAACAGTAATCAAAAAGCTTCTAATGCACACAAAAGCCCTGGACCAGACAGTTTCACATGAGAATTTTACAAAGCATTTAAGGGAGAGCTAACCCCCATCCTCCACAGATTGTTTCAAAAAATTCAAGAAGATAAAAGACTCCTAAACTCTTTTTATGAAGCCAGCATCATCTTAATCCCAAAACCAGATGAAGACATAACAAGGAAATAAAACTTCAGGCCAATATCGCTGATGAACATAGATGCTAAAATCCTCAACAAAATCATGGCAAACTGCATCTAGCAATACATTAAAAAGATCATACACCATGACTAAGTGGGATTCATCTCAGAGATGCAAGGATGGTACAATATTTGCAAATCAATAAACATAATACACCACATAAAAGACAAAAATCACATGCTCATATCAATAGATGCAGAAGAAGCATTTGATATGGTATAGCACCCATTTATGATAAAAAACACTCAGCAGAGTGGGAATAGAGGGAGCATTCCTCAACATAATAAAGGTCATATGTGAGAGACCTACAGCCAACGTCATACTCAGTGTACAAAAACTTAGAGTTTTCCCACTAAAACCAGAAACAAGACAATGATGCCTGCTTTCACCACTCTATCAACATAATACTGGAAGTCCTAGCCACAGCAAGAAAAAAAAAAAAGGCATCGAAATAGGAAAGAGGAAACAAAACTGTCATTGTTTGCAGATTACATGAGAGTACATACAAAATCCTGTGGACTCCACCAAAAAACTACTCGAGCTAATAAATGAATTTGGAAAAAACAGTGAGATACAAAGTCAATACTCAGAAATCAAAGGCATTTTTGTATAACAACAGTGAAACATCGGAAACAGAAATCATGAAAAAAATCACATTTGATATAGCAACAAGAAAAATAAAGTACCTAGGAATAAACCTAACCAAGGAGGTAAAAGACCTGTACTCAGAAAACAACAGAACACTGAAGAAAGAAATTAAGGAAGACACAAACAAATTGAAGCATGTACCATGCTCATGGATTGGAAGAATTAACATCATCAAAATGTCCATACTACCCAAAGAGATTTATAGATTCAACACAATCCCTATTAAAGTACCCATGACATATTTCACAGATATAGAACAAACACTTCAGAAATTTATATGGAACCATAAACAACCTCAAATAGCAGCAGCAATTTTGAGAATGAAGAACATAGCAGAAGGAATCACAATACCTGATATAAAACTGTATTACAAGGCCGCTGTAATCAAAACAGCCTGGTACTGGCATAAAAACAGGCACATAGACCGATGGAACAGAACAGAGAGCCCAGAATAAGCCCAAGTCTCTACAGGTAATTAATACCTGACAAAGGGGGAAGAAACATGAAATGGAGCAAAAAATAGCTTCTTCAACAAATAGTGTTGGGAGATCTGGACAGCTACCTGCAAAAAAATGAAACTTGATCACCAACTTACACCATACACAAAAATAAACTCAAGGTGGATAAAAGACTTAAATATAAGTTGTAACACCATAAAAATCCTAGAGGAAAACATTGGTAGAGAAATATCAGACATTCCGTGCAGCAACATCTTCACGGATATGTCACTTAAAGCCAGGGACATAAAGGAAAAAATAAACAAATAGGACCTCATCAAATTAAAAAGCTTCTGCATGGCTAAAGAAAACAGCATTAAAATTAAAAGAGAACCAACTATTTGGGAAAACATATTTGCCAATGATATCTCAGACAAGGGTTTAATCTCCAAAACATATGAAGAACTCATATGACTCCACTCCAGGAAGACAAAAAACCTAATTAAAAAATGGGCAGAAGACTTGAACAGACACTTAACCAAGGAGGACATACAGAGGGCACAAAGACATATGAAAAGATGCTCAGCATCACCAGCCATCAAAAAAATGCAAATTAAAACCACAATGAGTACCACCTCACACCTGTCAGAATGGCCAACATAAACAAATTAACAAACAAGTGTCAGAGAGGATACAGAGGAAAGGGAACCCTAGTGCACTGTTGGTAGGAATGCAGACTGGTGCAGCCACTGTGGAAAACAATATGGAATTTCCTCAGAAAACTAAAAATGGAACTGCCTTTTGACCCAGCAATTCCACTGCTGTGATTATACCCTAAGAGCCCTGAAATATCAATCCAAAAGAACCTATGCACCCCAATGTTCATAGCCACACAGTTTACAATAGCCAAGTGCTAGAAGCAACCTAAGTGCCCATCAGCAAATGAGTGGATCAAAAAACTATGGTATATTTACACAATGGAATTTTACGCAGCAGAGAAAAAGAAGGAGCTTATACCCTTTGGGACAGCATGGATGGAACTGGAGAGCATTATGCTAAGTGAAATAAACCAGGTGGTGAGGGACAAATACCATATGATCTCACCTTTTACTGGAACATAATCAACACAAGAAAAAAGCAAACAAAATATAACCAGAGACATTGAAATTAAGAACAATCTAACAACAGCCAGAGGGGAAAGGGGAGGGGACAGCAAGGAGAAGGGTTTTCAGGAACTACTATAAAGGACATACGGACAAAACCAAGGGGGAGGGTAAAAGCAAGGGAGAGAGGTGGATATGGATGGTGTGAGAAGAAAATGCAGACAACTGTAATTGAACAACAACAAAGTAATTTTTTTTAAAAAAAAGAAAAGAAAATTTTAAAACAGCTTAAAATGGTAAAAGTCTTGGAAACAAAACACCTGCAAGGGTTTGCTATAAGATGTAGAGAGCGCTGAGGATTTAAGAATCATGTAACATAACATTCTACAAGGCATTACTGGTTAGAAGACTTTGCTGCAGAGGCAGCTCTTGGATGCTCATTGAAAAATGCTAGAATGTTTCTGGGATATTAACAATGCTGGACACTTCCAAAGACTTACATTGCAGTACAAGAACAATAAAAGCTTTATTTGGGAACCAGAGAGGATTCCATTTGGCTGAACTTCACAGTACATTTAATTGTTGGAAGCAGGTGTAGGAAGCCCTGAATCACCTATACAAGGCATTATAAGAGAAACTGGCTTCATAGAGTACTGATACTGGTGTGGTGTCCCAAGTGAGGGAGGGGTCGCAGGAAATGCCCTAGGCTGCGGGGGTGAAGCTGAGCTGCTAGTGAGGTGAGTCGAGACAGATTTCCCTAACCCCAGGCAGAGATGTGGCAGGAAGAGGCACTGCATGGAGCATGTAGGAGGCTACAGAAATGTTTGGATAAGGGAAAAGCCTTCCTCCTCTGTTCAGTGCATGACGGAAGCGGGAGGTGCTGCATTGGAGTAACACCAGCCAGTCTATTCTGGGAAAAAGATGGCATTGGCTGGAGGTGCAGGACATTTTTTGAGCACATGGAAGTTTGGGTCCAGAGATGTAAATGGAGGAAGGGAGAAACCTGCATGCACTCTTCCTCTTGGATCCATGGCATGGAAGTGTGAACTGGAGCATTTGCAGCCTGGGCCCTGGAAACTGTGTGGCCAGGAGGCAGGCCCTGGGCCCCACAGCATACAGAACAGAGCCCCCACATGGCCAGCCACAGCGGTCAGCAGTGGCCCTCAGCTCCTGCAGGTGAGAAGCACCAGTAGGTGGCATGGCCACAGGGGCACAGGCACAGACTCCAAGAAGCCGCCTGAAGTCAGACTGCAGTCAGGAACAAGCTAAGCCACCTGGATGGTCATGCTGTAGCCCCCTGCAGTTCCCAAAGGCCAGTATTTTTAAATGGGAGAAGGCATTCTCCAGGTGCAGCCTTGGACTGGACTGGCAGAAGGTGGCAGGGTTTTCCTCTGGGTGTTCTGGAGGGCATGGACTCTAAGGCAGAAACCTGCCATTCTTCCAAATTGTCTAGCTTTTGAATAAAGACTCTTTTCCTACTTCACCAAACCTCTGCCTCCAGAATTTGCATATGTGTGGGCGGGGGGGCGGGGGGGGGCAGCAAACCCACTTCCTGCTCGGTAACAATATGTCTAAGTCACACATCACACTGGGCAAAGAACTTTCATCTTGAGTACCAACTCCCATGAATTGATAGAGAAGGACTGGAATGGTCTGCTGAGAAGGATTGTGAGGCCATGTATCTGCACAGTATGAAAAACGCTCTTATCAGTTAACCATGTCTACCATGGTCCCTGGAAGGTGTCCTAGTGTATGTTCCCAGGTATTTAGCTACATCAGCACCATGGGCACTCTGGTGCTTTCAGACTCTAGATTCCAAGATCCATGCACTCTGAAAAGCATGCATTTTGTTGAACACATCATTTATTTCTCTGCTCTTAATATGAGTTTCTATTTTTATGTTATGGAGAGTATAATAGTCATGCACTTGATTTGGTCTTAACTATCTTAACTCATTGAAATTCTGTTTAAGAAATAAGAATGTGAAAGAGGGAGAAAAAGTTGGAAAAGGCCAACGTCTATTGAATAAGATGTCAGAAAAACACCTACAATTTTCCTTTTCTCTGAACTTAATATACGTAGGTATTGCATTATCTTCAGCAACTGGTCTAGGAGAGAGAAAGGAATCATGTTGCCCAGTGTCCACTCCATTCACTCTACTTGCCACTGAAAGAGACCTGCTTCACACAGGCACCAGGACTTACTTTTTTCTTAACAGAAGCTACTGGGAAAAAAACACAAGGAAATACTTATTTCCCAAACAAAGATGCGATGGTTCTAGAAGGTAGCTCTTCTCGGCTGCCGATAAAATGAAGCCTATTTTTTAGTTAATAGCTCAATTCTTCAAACAGCAAAGCATAGGTTTTGTCCTCACATTATTCCCCTAGAGGTATTTAAGTTCTTTCACAATTGAATTGAGATCGCTAAAGTGTCTCTCTACCTAAAGTCAAAATAATAAAGTATATCAGGGCACACCAATGGAAAACTCAACTTGTCCCTCCTTCCCCCATTATTTCCATACCTCCCCACACTCACTTTCTGCTTCAGAAAACAGAACAATGGCCAATACAAAATACTTTGGGAAAAACCCAATGGGTGTCATACAAGAAAACAATCTATGTAAGTCCAGTTACCTGGAGGCAGGAGTCAGCATTGCTGCCTCCTTCCAGGCTCCTCTAAGCAGTGTGGGAGCAGATTTAACTTCCAGAGTAGGGGGCTGCTTCACCAGAATGGGAGAAGCCTGATGGAGACGGGGAAGGGCAAAGGGATGGGAAGAGCCCCAACATTTACTTACTTCATGTGTGGCTGCTCATTGGCTCAAAATCTCATGTTTATTAAAAAATATACTGAACCTGTACAGTGCCACAAAGATGAAACATGAGGTATCCTGAGTTCAGGGAGTCCCCAGTGCAATGGGGGAAATGGAAACCTGCCACCAAAATATCCCAGTGCTGTGTGAGAATTGTTGTCACAGTGTCTGGCACCCCTGGATGGTCTTTGGAGCAGGAAGACCAGAGCTGTGGAAGATGTGTCGAAAGTGAATGTTCAGGGCCTGAACTCAAAACCAGACTGACGGGTCTTTTACAGACAAAGCCACCGAAGCACCCTCAACATCCAAAGTTAGTCATCAGCATTCCATCTACATGATGGAATATTGCAGATTTAAAACATTTTATGGTTCACATTTATATTTACACACATACATATATATACAACATATATATAGCATATATGCATATGTGTGTCTGTGGCATCCTGTGTGTAGAGGGCGCTGGCAGCCAGGAGGGTGCAGAGCCCGCTTCCTAACAGACTGTTCTTTCCTGGTACGCTCATGAACCTGAGCTGTAATGAGTGCAGTTACAGTGTTTGGCTGCCGGTCATCTTCACAGCTGCTTAATTGCTTGAACAGAGCCGTTTGCTCATTTGGGGTTACAAATTAAAACGTCTTGTTTCAGCCCTGGCTGATGCCACTCAGTGGATTGAGTGACAGCCTGCGAATCAAAGGGTCATTGGTTTGATTCCCAGTTTAGGACACATGCCTGGGTTGTAGGCTAGGTTCCCAGTAGGGGGCATGTGAGAGGCAATCACACATTGATGTTTCTCTCCCTCGTTTCCCCTCTCTAAAAATAAAATATTTATTTTTATGTGTTATTTATTTATTTAATTTATTTCTGGAGAGAGGGAAAGGGAAGGAGAAAGAGAGGGAAAGAAACATCAATGTGTGGTTGCCTCTTGTGCACCGCCAGCTGGGGACCTGGCCTACGACCCAGGCATGTGCCCTGACTGGGAATCGAACTAGCAAACCTTTGGTTCACAGGCCCTGCACTCAATCCACTGAGCCATGCCAGCCATGTCAAATAAATAAAATCTTTAAAAAAAACAAGTTCTTGTTCCAGTGTGTGTGTTTCCCAAATTTTAATTTAATTTGTGGCATTAAATATATATATCTATTTAATAGACAGAGGAAATATATATATATATGAATATAAACTAAAAAATTTCAACAGGACAAAAAATATAACAACAATATCGTTTGGGTTAAGTTTCATCCTATCGATAGTGATGCCATCAGCTAGAAATGCCTGGGAGCGCTGACCTAAGCCTGTAGCACTCGTGGCAAGCCCCACAGACATTTCCCCTTCAGAGCCAAGGTCACAGCTGGACCAGCCCTTGTGGTTCTTATTACGATTGCAAAATACCCTCAGTGATAGCAATCAGGAAACTTTTAAAAAATGAAGGTTTATTACTCACAAATCCTAGAGTACATGACATACCCATGGCCACACAGTGAAGTCCCATAGAGAGAGAGAGACAGTAATGCACCCACTAGGGTCAAGGGGAAGAAGCAAGCAGTCAGTCAAATGATCGGTTATCTAGGTCAAGCAGAGCTCTCTAAAAAATGGGGGACTTCATGGTGGGGATGACCTGGCTCTCTATCTAGCTGTGTGGCTGGCAATGTGTTTATTAGAGATAGATACCTTTGAATTAAATGTCTCTACAATCAAAAGCTTAATGTCAGACACTTCTATTACAATCAAAAAAGTTAATTGTCAGTTGCTTTCACTACAAATTTGATCCCAATAATAAATTTCTGGCTCAACACCAATAACCTAGCTGGATGCTTCCCTTCCCCACATCCCTCGATATAGCTGACTCACCCCTCACTCCTCCACAGCCCATGGAGGTCCAAAGGCCTGTCCCGAATCTCTGTGACTTCCAGTGGGCATCGTGTGCAAGGGCCCCTGATCTCCTGCTTCCCAGCCACCATGTTTATGCTGTTTGTTTTGGCCTAGACAGGAAACTAACACCTCCTCACAGCTTCCCCCAAATACCCATTCACACACTGCATCAAATGCCTCCCCATGCCATCCAGCTTCCTGACCTCTGAATCCCTTTTGTAAGAGGACACCCAGCCCCAGACTTCATCTCAGATCTTCTCCGGCACTAAATGCACAAAATGTATTCATTTATTTGTCACACAAAAAGACAGACAGAGAGAGAGAGAGAGAGAAGAGAATTTCACCCTAAACAGGAATTCTGATGCCAACTGTTACTTAGGTGTAAAAAAAAATCAACTGATTACACAGTAAAATGCTAACAGAGGAATTCCAGAGTTAGCAGTCAGGAACTGTGAACAATTTTTTTTCCTTTGTGGTTTTCTGTATTTACCAAATTTTCTTATATTCCTTTTCGAATAAGAGACACAAAAGAAAATGGTGCTGCATAGAGCAGTCAGTTCTGAAAGACAGTGTGAGGCCTGTGGGGGAGGAAAGTGGCCAGGCCGCTCAGCCTGGCTCGCGAGAGCTGGTGAGTAGACCAAGCGCGCCCCCCGGTGGGCAGCCTGCGGGCGCCCTCTACTCTCCAGTGTCTGTTAAAGCTGCCCTTGCAAAGGTCACCTCACCACCCTTTCAAAAGCCAGTGAAGCACCTTTTTCCACCTTAGCCTTCTCTTGACAGGGAAGAGGGTAGGCTGTGGCATCCTGAGTGTAGGGGGCGCTGGCAGCCAGGAGGGTGCAGAGCCCGTTTCCTAACAGACTGTTCTGACCTGGTACGCTCATGAACCTGAGCTGTAACGAGTGCAGTTACAGTGTCTGGCTGCCGGTCATCTTCACAGCTGCTTAATTGCTTGAACAGAGCAGTCTGCCTATTTGGGGTTACAAATTAAAAGGTCTTGTTTTAAAAGTGTGTGTGTTTCCTAAATTTTCATTTGATTTGTGGCATAAATCCTTTTCAGGATTCACTAACTCTGATACTCAGCTGTTTGCTACAGAGTAACTGCACTGCCTGGGGCCTCCCCTCTCTGGCTCAGCAGTCCGGGGCAGTTTCAAATTAGTCGGGCGAGAGGAGTATACAATCCAGAGGGGCTGGGAGAATTACTTCTCCTAGTGAGTCCTGCTTTGGGAGGTAGCCTGCCATCCACCCCACACACCCAACACCGCCCTCCTTGTGGCTTCTGTGTATGCATGCTCTTGGCCTCCAGCGGTTCTTCCCCTCTCCCTTCATCAAAATCTAAGACAGCTCTTTGCAATTTTACAGTTTGCACCAAACCTCTGCGCCAACTGGGAGAAGGGTAGAATTTACTCACCATTCCCAGAGCACCCCCTAAACGTTCCAGTCTCTGGGCCTTGGCTCTCCCCAGGCCGCACCCTCCCCTTGCAACCAGCCCCTGAAACCCTCCTCCTCTCCTTGGTCTACAGGACTCAAGTCAGACTTCTTTAATAAAGGCTGCCTTCCGTTGTTTCAAGGCCTGTCGCTTGGTGATGTATTTTCAAGGTCATCTTTCAGCTCATGTGCTAGATGGCATCTTCTCTCAGCTCCCCACCCCATTGGCCTCTTGCTCCTTAAATCCCTCCTTTTAGGTAATCCCCCCAGGGATGGCTGTCCATCTTCAGGAATCTGGCAATTATTGCAATTGGAACAATAATAGCACAATTTTTGAGAAATTATTAGGTGCGAGTTGTCACACTAATTATCTAGATGCTTTTCATGAGTTAGCTTTTATCATCATGATGACGACCTAGGAGCAGTTACAGACAGACAACGGGCCCACACCCTTGTCCCCCACCTCAGAGGACCTGTGTTTCTCTGAAGCACAGTCCTCACATTTATGTAGGTCCCTCACCAGGGTCTGGCCCCTCAAGGCTGCTGGGCTAGCAGTTCCTTTACACAAGGTAGGACCACCCAGGTGCCGAGGAGTTCCAAAACCCACCTCTCTAGGGTCATCCCAGAGCCACTGGCCTGACACCAGCTCTGGAAGGGCAGCCTAGTGAGTAAATACTTTCCACCGCCCAAAGTGGTATTTGTTTTGCAGGGCGGTGTGAGATTGGGCCACCTGAATGGTACTGGGCTGCTAATTTGGAAAGACTCAAATTGTTTATATAGACGGGGACTCACAAAAACGTTTCTGGGGGCCTGCACAGCCCAGGGGTGGTTTTGCACCTGAGGCAAAGGCAAGTACTGTTATGATTGCCATTAGACAGAGAAGAGCATTGAAACTTAAAGAGATTCAGAGACCTTCCCCACAGCAGCAGAAATTTGATATAATGGTTTTCAGAACCCAAGTGCTCAGCCATTCCCTGACACTGGTCTTCTCTTCTCTTCTGTCTTTCTCTTCTAATTTCAATGTGTATTCTCTCTCCACATACTCCTAAGGGTGGAGGCCCATCTGCTGGAGTCCCCAGATCTCCCACCCCTGCCCAGCACAACACATGCATGTGGTACTCAGCAACCACGGTGCTGGATGGAAAAGGTGGAACATATTCCCTCAACTAAAGGTGACCCAGGGAGAGTCCCTGATCTACAAAATTCCCAGCTAGATTTCTCTTCCAAGAAGAAAGCAGCCACTAGGTCAGTGGAGACCTGACCTGCTGAAACGCTCCCAGACACCAGAGCCTCCTAATGGGTCTGAGATACGAGACAGACCTAGGACAGCGCAGAGGGCCACAGGGACTCACATTTTCTGGAGGCCCCTTGGAGTAGGACCTTGACTCAAAGAATTAGGAAGGCCCCTGTACTGAGTGCAGCTCCAGCCCTGAAGCATTATACGTCCTGTGGTGGAGCTGGTCCAGGGAGGGGCTGGGGTGCAGCTAGTCCAGGGAGGGGGCAGGGTAGAGAGGAGACGACAGAAGCTGTTTTCTGACTGTAGGTACACCTTCTGGCCATATGAGCTCAAGTTTATGATGGGAATAGAAGAAAGGTTGTGATGTCCTCAATGGGTTCTGATCCTGGAGATTTATTTTGTAACTTATATTTATTATCCACATCTATGCAAACTAAATTATCTTTATTGATTAATTTTGCTAACTGGCAGCAGTTTTATAAGTCCTTTCACTGGCTTCTTAAAATCAGCTAATTGTTTTCGATAAGCTCCAACAATAACAGGCTTTCAATGAACATAACTGGTTTAATAACCCCACTGTCATGAGTGTTTCCCAGATCACTCCAGTCTGGAATCCAGACCAGTGTCTCCATAATAGAAATAGGAGAGAGAAGCGAAGAGACCCTGTTTCTCCAGCTCTATTTTCACTCACAAGAGCAGAATCCTGCCCTGCCCTAGCCCACCCCCGGCTCCCAAACGTCAGGGAGCACCCAGGAGTGTCCACGGGGTGTCTTCTCCCTGCTTCCTCCATCAGTCATGGCCATGCTCCTGCCACTGTGTAGGGAGTATAGTCAATAATATTATCACAGCTATGTATGGTGGCAAATGGGTCCTGGAAATCAGGGCCCATTTATAAAATACCGATATATGATTGTCCAACCATTATGCTGTACACCTGAAACAAATACAAAATAATATTGAATGTCAATGGTAATTGAAAAAAATTTAAGTGGAATCATATGGTATTTGTCTTTCTCTGTCTGACTTATTTCACTTAGCATAATACTCTCTAGGTCCATCCATGTAGTCTCGAACAGTAAAATTCCATTCTTTTTATAGCCGAGTAATATACCTGTTGAAAAGGTATCCAACCATGTAAGATAAAAAAGAAGACATTTATTGAAAAAGATACAGGATACAAGAAACATTGTACATAGGACAATGACATCTCAGTCCCCTTCAAAGTAGGTAACTTGGGACCTCACACAGTTCTCCCAATTGTCATCATATTTTCCTGAATCTCACTGACCATCTGAAATCTCTTCATTTTCAAAGGTGATTTTAGTTTTGGGAAAATCCAGAAGCTGCAGGGCACCAAATCTAGGCTGTAGGGGGGCTGAGTCACCTGGGTGATTTGATGTTTTGTCAAAAATCTCTGCACAAAACTTAATGCGTGAGTGGGCGCATTGTCATGATGAAGTTGCCAATCACCAGTTACCCATAGCTGCAGCCTTCTGAATCATCCAAATAGTTTTCACAGAGGAGTGTTCCAGCTGAATGCAAAATTTGACGCAGATTCATTGCTCTACTCACTCAGTCATTTTGAATGTGACAGCCACACAGTACACATGCTCACTCAATGGCATCCACCACCCCCACTGACTAGCACAGTGAGGGCATCATTGTTCATGCATGTGATTTCCAGTCCACTCCCCTTGGCTGCCAGGTTATATCAGTATCATGCAAACCATTCTCATATTAACAAGGTCTAAACTTTTTCCCTGACAGACCTCACAGATATACAAATATGAGTATTCATATACATGGATATAATCTGTCTATATCTATATAGAAAGAGAGAGAGAACACTAGAACCCTGATGATATCTTTTAATACCCATCCTGATCCAGCTGGCACTAGAGCTGAATAAACTGTTGTAATTCCCAAGTATTAAAAAAAAAAAATTACTTTTTGGGTGTCAGTTTGAGATGAGTTTCTGTCACTTGTACCCAAGATTTTCTAGAATAAAAAATACATGTATTTGACTTCCGGCCAAGATGGAGGTGTAGGTAGACACACTGTGCCTCCTTGCACAAGATAGGGACAACAACAATTAGTAACAGAATAACAACCAGAAGAGGGATTTCAGGGGAGAGGGGGAGGGGTTTATAGGATTAAAGTTAAAGGACACATGGATAAAAGATAGGGGGAGGGTGGTAATGGGAGG
>PVIA01009192.1:32662-63559 GCA_004024845.1 Tonatia bakeri | reverse complement strand
CACACACACACACACACACACAGAGCTAGGGGCTAGAATGAGACCAGGTGATGAGGATAAGAGAGGGAGAGCCCAGGAAAAAAAAAAAATGGAAAAGCTCCAATCAGGGCCTCAGGAGGTGGGGAAAGAGGGTGGAGCTTCCACCCGGGGCCTGCCTCCAGAGTAAGGGCAGAGTCAGTGATTCATTTCTGCCCCCCCAGAAGGGTGGGGCTGTGACACACAGTAGGTGCTCAAGAAACACACATTGGGTCAATGAATAAGTGAATTACATATAAAGATCAACAATAACAACAGTAATACAAAGTGAACCCCACCCCATCCTTGGCCAATTAAGGCATGCTCCAGAGCACCATGCTTAGGAAGTTCTACCTTCATGATCAGGCCTCCAGACAGGAGCTCTAGGTAAGCAGGCCTGGGTCTGTCTCATCAGTGTCCCCCCCATTCTTCTACCCTACTCTGCAGCACTCTGGAAAGTCAGCTGACCTCAGCCCAGCCCACACTCCTCTCTCCCAAAGGGAACCCCTTTTCCATTACACCCTCCCCAAATAACTAGGTGGGGTGCTAAAGAAGGTGGGATATTTAATTCCTAAAGATTTGGTTCTTTAACCAGACACAACCCTGTCCACCCCATACCCACACTCCTATGAGCCTCAGTTTCACACTTGCCAAATGGGTAGGAGGCAAGCAAAAAGTTAGGTAGAGGCAGCAAGAGCTGGGGGTCACAGTGGGAGCCCAGAGAACATAGGCTTGCACTGGCCTGGGCCCTGGATGCAGAATCCTCCCCTCCCCCCACCCAACCCAGCCCAGCCCAGCCCAGCCGGGTGGACATTCCAGGCCTCACGTGATAAAGACGAGGCCGCTGGCCCACGGGTAAGTCAACAGGCTCTGTCGGGGGAGAGATAGGAGGCCCTGGCCAGGGTCACCTGCTGAGCCGAGAAAACAGCCGGGCCCAAATACACACACATAAATAAGGCGCCAACGGACAGCCAGCCAGCCAGCCAGCCAGCCAAGGGTCTGTCTTCTGCAGAGGAACCTTGGAAAAGGAGGTGGCAGGGGGAGGGAGGTGCAAGGCTGGCTAGGGGGCTTCCCTGGGAGAGCTTCAGCTTCTGCCAGGATGGGGGGTTGGGGGGGCTTCCACAAAGATCTCCAGAGACCAACCTCCCTCAGCAGTTCCCACCCCTTCCCAGAGCAAAAATCACCCCCTCTCCCTCCTCCCCAAGGAGAGAGAACAATTTCCGTTCTGGGAGGGGGGGGTGACAGCTGCAGAGCGAGCCGCTGCCCCCCCCCCCCCCGCCCAGCTCTTGTTCTCATCCAGGGAAACTGCTAAATCAACACTACGCAGTAGTAGGTAACGTTGGCCTCAGTCTCTCCGCAGCGCTCTCAAAAACGGGTTTGGAAGGTTTCGTTCGGGTCCCAGTTTCTGGGTTTCCCACGGCGGTTGAAACCTAGGGTACGGGGTCTTTCGAAAGGGGGACCAAAGCAAGCTGAGGCCAATACATCCCTAAAAACGTCTTATTTGAATGCTCTCAATTGCACGGAGGACACCCCCGCCTCCGCGGGCCGGGGCAGCTGAGGTGGCGCCGGGCGTTCAAATAGCGCTCCAAACAAGCCCGCAGCGACCGCGCACGCAGCCCCCGCCAGGCGGCCCCAGCGGAAAACTTGAAAGGGACTCTGCCGGCCGCCCTGGGGCAGCTCGGGCGGGGGCGAGGGCTGAACCATCACACATGCCCCCCTCCCCAGCGCTTCCTGCGCAAAAGCCGGGGGTGGGGGTGGGCCAGCCACAAAACCGAACAGAACCCGCGGTGCAGAGAAAGGCGGAGGTCAAGAGGCTGGCTCTCCGGAGTCCCCTGCAGCGCCCCCCCATCTGAAAACGCGACTCTCAGACCACCCAGGGTCCGGGGGCAAAGTAGGGCGCGGCTGCCAACCCTACAGACCCCCGTCACAGGACATGAGACGGAGTGGGTCTTTCTGGATGAGTGTCTACCGAACTGCCCCCCAAATCTGCCGGTGCCTCCTTAAAGACCATGGCACCAACCCAACTCCGTGCACCCCTTCCGATTCCTGAGAGGAAAAACCAAAATGCAATCTTGCTCTCTCACTGGGCGCTTCACCTCTTCTGACAGGTCCCGGAGGCGGCCCCCCATTTAAAAGCTGGGGTCACTCACTTGCTGTCGATCCTACAAATAAACAAAGCCAGGCGCACCCCGCGCTCCCCGCCGGAAAGCAGCTCGTTCCGGGAGAGGACAACTTCCCCCAGCAAGAAAATTAACACATTCTTCCCGCGGTGGTTCAGCCCCTCGCTCTAGGGAACACAAGGGGAGGGGGCTCCGGGGCCGAACTTCACGGGTAAATGTGGGGCCAGAAACCCGAGGCGGGCGCCTGGGACACCGGCCTCCCAGAGCTCCGCAGCGAGAGGAGCACCCCCATTCTCCCTCCCTGGCTTTGCGAGCTGCTTGGCCACGCGGGGCTCGGGAGACAGCCTGCAAGACCCCCCCTAGGCTGAAGAGGAAGGGAAGGAGAGGCCGCGGGACGCGGTGGGGGGGGGGGGCGTGATACTTTGACGGAAAAAAAGGTCAAACTTGATCAGCCCGCCAGGCACCCTGCGGGCAACCGGGGAGAGGAGCCGGAGGGGAAAATGTGGCCGCCGCCCGCTCCAAGTGGTAGGGTCGACTCAGCCACCCGTGGTCTAGGGCACTCTGAGCAGTTACCGTCGCCCTCAAAACACAGGGCTACGAGTGGGGTCTGACGGGGGGAGTGCGCGCGGGGGATCTCCAGTCAGCCGCCCCCGCAGGCGGAGCACCCGCTCCACCCGGCGAGGTGGGGACCTGGGCTCCCGCCACCCCAACGCCCTCCAGTTCGAGTATTTAGGGAGAGGACAGTACCCCGCAGGGAGAGCCCCAGCCCCAATCCACGACGCCCAACCCGCAGTCCCCGACCCTAAAACCTCTCTTTTTGTCTGAACTCAGTGATCTGCGACCGCGCTGACTGCGGCTTGGGGAGGCTTGGGTACAGCGGCGGCCACCAAACGATCACAGGCGCTAGGGCTCTCAGCCTCCCGGGCTCCGGGATTCAGGCTGTGGGCGTCCCCCGCCCCTCCCAAACGCGGACCCTTCCTTCCCTGTCCCTGGCTCTCCGCACCTGAACTTCGGGGGAGCCCGCGCCGCCAAACTTTCCGCCGACTTGCAGCGAACTCCGGCCCCGGCCGCGCACCGGGCCCCGGGGGAGGAGAGGGAGGTAGGCGGGGAAGGGGAGGGGGCCGGCCTCCGGGGGGGTCGGGGGAGGGCCGTGGCTCGACACCTACCGGCTCTCAGAGTCGTCCAAGCCGCCACCACCGCCGCCGCCGCGAGGACGAGGGGGAGGGGCGGGGCGGGGAGCTGCGCTCCGCTCTAGGCACCGCCGCCGCTCTGCGCTCCGCTCCAGCTCCGCCGACCGCCGAGCCCGGGTCCCGAGCCGGAGTCAAGCTGCCTTGGCTGGCCCGAGGCGGGGAGGGGGGGGGAGCCTGCAGCACCTGCCCCTCCTCCCCCTCCCCGCGGCCCAAATTAAAAAACAACAAAAAGCAACTAATCACCCCAGAGCGGAGCGCTGCGCGGCGCGGCGGGCGGAGGGCGCAGGGTGAGGCGCCCGGACTCAGCAGGCGGCGCGCATGGCTGGGCGCGGGCTGGGCAGGGCTGGGACGCGGGGCCGGCTTCGGGGGGCAAGGTTCGGCCGCTCTTCTCGCTAAGCTCGGGCGCCTGCTCTCGCTGCCGCCGCTGCCTCTGCTGCCGCCAGTGCCGCCGCCGCCTCTACATCCCCGCTCGGGCTCCGCCGCCTCAGCCGCCGCCGCCGCGCGCCCGCCCGGGCAGAAGCTCAGAACGCTGCCCCGGGGCTGCCGGCAAAACCCGGACCGGACTCACCGCTCCCTCCTCAGCCCCCCCCCCGCCCCCGCCCCGCTCGGCTCCCCTCCCTCCTCCCTCCGCCTTCCTCCCAGCGCAGCTCTGGCCACTTTGACGCCGCAGGCTCTGAGGCCGGAGCCGCAGCCACTGCGCCTGGAGCTCCCCACGCTCTGACGACGTCGACCCAGGCTCAGCGCCCCGGCGCGTCCCGTCTTCACCTCTTTTTCCACAACTTTACAAAAAATAAGAGGACCTCCTCCGTCTTGTGAGGGGTGAATACGCTTGGACACCCACCGTACGTTGAAAGCCGCCATCCCTCTGCCCCCTCTGCCCCCTCTCTCCCGCCGGCCGCGAAGCTGCCAGAACCAATAGGGAGGGTTCGGCCGCGCCTCGCAGCTCAGGTGCTTGTAGGTCCCGAACCTCCTCGCGGAGGCCTCTTGGAGCTGGACGCGGCTCAAACAGCGCACCACCCAGAGAGCTTTCCCGGACTGGGTGGGCTCTGGTTCTCCTGGAGAAAGGGGGCGGAGATTCCTGTCCCCATTTCACAGATGAAGAGACTGATCCAAGAAAGGACATTTTGCGTCCTACAGCGGCGCCAGCCCAAGTTCTGAGTCCTGGGGCTATGGCACTCAACTGTGGTGCTTTGGGACCGAGGCCCACGAACTCCCAGCCTGAAATGGTGCCTGACTTAAAGCAGCATTCAGCGGACACTGGTTCAAAGAGATAACAAAAGCCCAGTGGGTACAGATTTTAGGCTGACCATCATATCCTCGTTCTCGGTGCCCCCTCCATCTGCCCAGTCTGGGCTAATGATATGGCAGAAGTACTTTACTGCCATCCCAGGGACCCACAGAGTAAGCCCCAGGCTCCTATAATCCCAAAACTGCAGATAATCCCAAAGTGAAAAGCTTCTGAAATTCTGTGGAATTCGTGGGAGTGGGTTAGGGTTCCTTCCAGGTGAAGAAATCACAGGCCCCAGACCCTGGCTGGGGGAGGGGGAGAACAGCAGTTGGGGAAGCCTGCCTAGAGTTAAACAGTTGCAGGCCTAGATCAATTGGGGCCCAGATAACAGGGAGTTAACTGTGGCCACTGGGCTGCCTCCAGCCACAGGCTGGCCTGGCCTCCATGGGAGAAGCGAAACCAGCTCCCACCTCCTTGCTTCCTCTCCTCTGTGCTGTCTGCCTATCTCTGAGAAGGAGACAGTGGAGGGCCTTGACATGCGGGTTTCTGGGGGAGCAGATGCCTGTCCACCCGGCAAGTCTTCTAAATTTGGCTGTGGGACTGTGACCTAGCCAGGGGGTAGGGGAGTGAAGGAAGTGTAAAGGGCAGAGCTCACCTAGAATGTCTGTTGCCTCTCTACTCCCTCCAGACCCAGGCCATAGGGATTGGCCCCTCCCCAGACATCGTGGACACCTCCTCCTTTCTTTCCACGAATTTGGAGAAGTGTCCTCTCTTAACCATTTTCAAGGAATGGCTCCCGAGGGGAAGTGTTTAGCCTTTCCTCTCCTCTCCAGTACCCCTCCTCAAAGTCAACCTAAGCAAACATACCATGTGAATGAAAGCAAGCTACGTACCCTGGGAACAGTTTTCACCCTGAACTGCTTAAAGACAGGCATTCTATGCCCCACACTAAGTGTTAGGTACCTTGTTGGCACTGACTGTATAAAGAAAAAGGAGGGAAGGTCCCAGTTCTAGATGCTCCAGGATCTCCAAACACTTAACCCACCTCCATCTACCTTTTCTGGGGAGTCTGAAGCACAGACTGTGAGGAGGCACCTGTTCCCCCAAGAGTTAGCAGCAAGGCCTCAGAGGGCTAGGACCCAAGAAATGAAGCTCAGTCCTGCAGAGCTCTTGAAGCTGAGGGTCAGTGCAGAATCAGGCCTGCACACCTGAAAGCAGCTTACATGCTGGCATTCCAGGGGGAGGGTGAACAGTAGCTTGCACCTTAGGGAATCTATTAATTATCTACTTTTGGGGGGGAAGACTTCTGCCCCCAACTGAGAAGAGCAAAGCCAAGGGGCTGTAGGCTGTAGTGATGATCCCAGTAGGTGATCCCAGAGGTGCCTTTCTCAGAGAAGGGGTTTTGGTGTACGCCTGGCCCAGTTCAGAGGATGGATCTAGGAGTCTGCCCCTTCTCTTGGAAATTAAGAACTAGACCCTCCCCTATTCAACACAGGTAGGAACCAGCAGGGGGAGGGGCAGAATAATCCACATGGAAAGTGCAACATGAACGGTAAATGTCACGAGCAAACCATCCACACAAGACTCTCTACCATAATAAATGAGATGAGTGGGTATGAGGTCTGGCCTTAGGGGAGACCATCCCCAGCCCAATCCTCTTCCATAAATGAAGCCACCCTGGTTCACTATTTCCGTCCTGTCTCCCTGCTTCCGAAGACGTATAAGTTTTCATATTGTTATTCAGTCAATCAGCTTAGATTCAGGAAGCAAGTTCCTTTAAGTGTCCAGGATCTTTGAGGGAGAGAAGAGCCTGTTTTCTAGGTAGGAGTATGTCATTCCAGCATGCTGCATCCAGCAGTCCTGTACCCTGGTGACAATGTCCATGGCTGGCATTTATGAAGCCAATACCCCAGACAGAGCATTGTGCTAAACAGCTAAGGTGTATCATCTTATTTAATCCTTACATCAGCCCCAGCAGTAGCATCATTCCCATTTTTCAGATAAGCAAACTGAAGTGAGACCGGCATCAAAATTGTTCTCTTCACTCCTGAGATTTGCTGTGCTAGTGAAGCTTCTCAGATACAGAGAAGCTGCCCTGGGGCTCACCTGCTGCGCATCCTGTAATGATTCCTAAGGGCCAGAGGGCTCAGCCCAGCACCCCCCTCCCACCCCCGCCTGGCTTCCCTAACAACCCTATACCTCCCTGCAATCCCTGGGCACTGCTGACCAACACCACCAACACTAGTGGATCCCTCAGACACTCCCAAACTCCCCCTTCCAGTGTCCATGGCTCCACATGCTCCCTTTGCCCAGAAGGGCGTTCATCAAGCTCACCTCATGCACTCCTCACTGAAGACCAACAACATGCCACTTCCATTGGGAACAGCTGGCTCCCAGCCTCAGTTTGGCCCATATCTCCAGAACCACCATTAGCATTTGTGAAAATTAGAACAAATTACCCCCTTTGGGCGGATACATGTACCCCTTTTGGCTGCAGGTCATGAACTGATTTTCAGTCTCCCAAGCTTCCTTTGCCAGGGGGCCCTTTTGCAGTGCATGCACCAAACAACTGCACTCTGTGGCCAGGCTTCGAGGCCCCTCATCTGTTCCCTTCTATGGCCTCAGTGACCACACTGCACAAAAATAGCTTTTATTTGCTCTTTTGTCTCCCCATCCCTTCACTACCACCACCCATGAAAATTCTTTGAGGGTAAGGGAAAATCTCTCTGCTCTCTGGGCCTGAAGCCTGGCACTCAGTGGGTTCCAGTGATATCAACACTGGCCAACATCTTCCTGAACACTTACTATATGTCAGGCAACACATTAATTGCTCTGTGTGCCTATGCTTATTTAATCATCAGGCTCAGACACCTGCTCACGGTTACAAATAGCAAAACCAGGATTTTTAAATCCATGTCTTGTCTGAGGGATCTGCCTTTTCCACGACTGCCATTTATCAGCTAATGTTGGTCATTGATTAAACATCCAATGACTGGGAAATAGCTGCATGGAGAGAGTTAGGAGTGTAGGAGTTATGGTCTCCAATAAAGATGGCCAACCCAGAACCTGGCCTAAAGTCTACCCCTTTTGGGCCATGATCCCCCCACCCCTCCCACTGTATCACAGAGGATGGGAGCAGGGTCATTTGGAACCTTGACTTGGGTCAGTTTTCAGTGGGGTCGCACTGGACTGTGTGACCTCAACCAAAATCCCTGGGCAGGCCTGGGGTGCAAACATGGGCATGGGAAGAGACACAGGCCCAGGCCTTTGAGGTCTCAGTCTTCACACACAGGCCATTGGTCTTTAGATCTCCCCACCCCTGTCCCCATGACCTCTGAAGGGACAAGAGAGCTGTGAAACTAGAGGGGAAAATCAGAAAAGCCAGGCCTGTCTCTTAGGAGGGCAGGGCTTGTCCATCTATGAGAAGTCTTGGTGGTCCAAGCCTAGCCCTGAGCTGTGTAAACGAGGGAAGGAAGGAGGGCTGAGGGGGACTCCAGTTCTAGAACCAAATGAGTGAGTGAGGCTGGGAGGGAACCGAGACCAGGCCAACACACACACTCACACTCCCTAGTTCCCCTTGCCCAGGCAGTTACACACAGACCACAGACAACCAGACACGACACCATTCTCTGCCAGGGACAGGGGACTCCGCCTGTATGTGGAGTGAGGACAGTTGGGCGGGGGTGTGTTTTGCCCCTGACAGTAACCCTTAACTGTCCTAGAGATAATCCCGGTTCAGGGGCCTCTCCTGTGGTAGCGGGAGTGCGTGTTCCAGAGGCCAAAGCTGTAGCTCCAGGGCCCTGCCCCTCCCTGTCAGGAAGAGGGAGGGGCCTAGAGGTAAACGAATGGGGTCTGGGAGATGGGGAGGACAAGCTGTCCCCAACCTGGAGGCCCCAAACCAGGCCCACAGGGAGGAGTGCCTTGGGCGTCCAGAAGCCAGCCTGGCTTGAAAGTGCCCTGCCCTAGACCTGCAGGCTAAGGTGGGGTGGTGTGGGGAAGGCTTGCTGAAGTTGGAAGGGTGGGGTGACTCAGCCTCCCCTCACAGACTGGGTCGGAGAAGGCAGGGGAGGGTGTTAAATGCCCCCTCACACTGGGACTTTTGAAAACAGGACATAGCTTCTCTCCTCAGATCAGGGGACACCACCTACCAGCCCCTACTTTGCCTTCCCCTTCAGATTCCTGAGAAAGGGGTGCTCAGACAGTGCCTGGGGGTGGGCCGGGAAGAACTGCTCTTTGAACTGGCGGGACTGGTTCTGTGTCTAGCCGCCTGGGAAGTCACGGGTTGCCTGCCAGGCCTGGGAGGAGGGAGGCCTCAGGAAGGGGCCCCTCGTAAATCGTTAACTCCCACAGCTGCCACCTCCACAGCCACCACTGCCGGTCCCCAGGGGCCCCACCCCCTCAGTCATGACTCTGGCCCTCACAGAGCCCACCTCCAGGCCAGAAGTCAGAGGTTAGAGGTCAGAGCCAGAGGTCCCGGCACCTGGGCAAGTCTCTCCCCCAACTATGAGGGAAGTGTGTGTGTGTGTGTGTGTGTGTGTGTGTGGCAGCGGGGGGGGGGCAGTTCCAGAGAGGGTATCTATGGGGAAGGCACTTCTAAGTTCAGGTTTCTCCCTCTAGTTGCCCTCCAGCCTTCCTGCTGCAGCCCTAATCTTTGCCTCTTTGGGGAGAGGGTCTGGAGGTCTCGGAGTGCTCGTGGGGCAGCCCCTAAGCAAGTCCCAACCATGTTGGACCTCTACTCTCCTCAGGTAAATAATTATGCCAGTCTCACCCACTCTGCCTCAAGGAGTATCACCAGGACTAGATAATGACTGGGTTAAGAACTAGATACTGGTCAGAACTGGGATAGGACCATCAGCACTGCTCCAGCCCTGCTTCCTGGTGCTGGGGCCTCCTAGGGAAATAATAAAGGCTGCCTTCCTGGAGGCATTGTGCTAGCTAAGTGAACCTTTTACCTACTTGGTAATCTGTTTAGCAATCACATTCCCATTTTGCAAATCAGGCAACTGAGGCTCTGAGAAGAGAGGTGACTTACTCAGGCCCAGGCTGTGGCAGCTGTACAGGGACAAGGCCAGGATCTGAACCAGTTTTGTGCTCTCAAGGAGAATCCTTGAAGGGTTCTCTCTCCTCAAATTCCTAAGCTACTGGTGAAGAGACACCTTAAAGGCAAAATGGGCTGTATAATCCCCCCAGTAGGATATGTATATGTGTGGGGGGGGCTAATATGGGACAGATAGGGGAGTGGATGTGGGCAGGAGACTGGCAATGTCCCCCATTACCTCTGTGAGCCCCTCCTCTAGGCCATCTCCCACTCAGGTCACATACCCCCAGGGGCTACCATGGGGAACGCTTGGTGGCTGCTCCCCAGACCCCAGGAGAAATTTTCCTGTCCCAGACAAGCTAATGAGAGAGGATTGATGGTGGTGCTACCACCCTTTTCACTAGGGAGGCATCTCAGAAGGGAGGAGACAGAGACAAAAAAAAAAAATCAACTTTTAATCAAGATTGCAGATTCAGAAAGATTCATAAGTGAAATGATTCCCTGAGGAAATATAAAAAGTTACTTACGGCACAGCTAAATTGGGCATGCTTCAATCAGGGGCCGTTGAAAAATCATTAAGATATACAAGACGCTTTTTAAGATATATGCGAGCTCTGTCAGGAGGGCTGGCCACTGTTCTGGTTAGAGATCGCGGCCCTGAGCTGGCCCAGCCTCCAGTGTCACCTCTTCCCACGCAGATCCACGGCTGGGGAAGGAAAGAGGAACCCTGCCTGCCAGGCCACAGGGGCCACTGTCCATAGTTGCCACTGCTTCCAAGGGCCCAGAGACTCTCCAGCATGGGAGAGTGGGATAGAAGGTTTAGGCAGAACTTTTTAGTGTGGCTTGTTCCCCTTTCTAGCAGCGTAATGGGGCTGCACAGGGCAAGAACTACATACTTCCCCTGAAAAACTAAAGAGGGACCCCCTTTCATTTCCCATGTCTCCTTTCCCTAATCCTTGGGTTACCCTGAGGAAGTGGACACCCTACTTGGACACAGAAGGACCAGAATGCCCTTTCAAATTTGTGTCTGAGGGCTTTGCCTTGGGGAAGGGGGCAGGTCCCCTTCCTGTTTGGTCCCTCTCCAAGGAACACTTAGTGGAGTGAACCACCCCTGGGGGTTAGAGGGCCTGTTTTCCAGGGTGATCACTAGCTTTTCAGTGAACATTCTCCCCTCTCCATTTCTCTGGTGGCAGGCATATTATCCGAGGTCTAACCTTCCTAGCCTGTAGCTGGAGGGATTGTTCTGTTCCTTGCCTTCCCCATGCCTAGGGCTTTCAGGGTGAGGCTAGGATATTAGTGAAACATGGAGGGCTCTGCTGACTACTGATCACTCTCCGATTCTGTGCAGTCCTGGGACCAGAACTCCTGGGACAAGGTTAAGGTCTGGTACTCAGCTGGTGTTTTTGTGTTTGTTTGTTTTTAAGATTTTATTTATTTATTTTTAGAGAGAGGGGGAGGAAGAGAGGGAGAGAAACATCCATGTGTGGTTGCCTCTCATGTGCCCCCTACTGGAGACCTGGCCTGCAACCCAGGCACGTGCCCTAGACTGGGAATCGAACCCACAACCCTTTGGTTTGCAGGCCCGCACTCAGTCCACGGAGCTACACCAGCCAGGGCCCAGTGGTGTTAAATAAATGTTTACTAAAGAACAGGGAGGGAATCAGGAATGGCAGGCAATCTGTCCCATGGGAGTGGGTCTGAAGAGGGGAGACAGGCCAGAGCCTGGTCGGTGGACTGTAGTGGCAGTGCCCAGACCCTTTTATTAGGCAAATTGGCTTGGATAGCCCCCTCCTCCATCAAATCATCAACGAAGGCAAGAAACTCGAGTTGGATGGTGGCAGCCATGCTGCCTTGTAGGTGACCCGAACCCGATCCTGGCCAGGCCAAGGTGCTCTTTTAAACCCCAGCCCCAAGCTGCCACCTCAGCCAACCTGGCCCATCTCTGGTTACAAAGTTGCTGCCCACCTCCCACACACTTCCTCCTCCCCACCAGGGACCCCCTAGGCTGGTGCTGGGTTCAATGTGTTTTGGGGCAACCCTGCTCTCTGTAGGCCTTAGTCTATCAACTGGCACCAATGTCCTTGTCTCCTCCCTCACCGTCGCCTTTACACACTCATCCCTCTACCCACAGTGGGACCCACTGACCTGTATTCTGACTGAACCTCCCCCGTGGATGAAGGTTCTCTTCCCCCAGAATAAGGGCCTCACCCTGCCCACAGAACCTGAAATGTTGGGCCTTGACTCTTCGGGGGCCAGAGCATGCAGGCCAAGATAGGGTGGATGTTATATGAGGAATGGAAGCAGGTTATAAATAGGTAGGACGTCCTAGCAGTGAGACTGGACACGAGAAAACTTTCTCTCACCTCAGCGCCGTGCCTGCCTGCCTGCCTGCCTGCCTGCCTGCTAAGCCAGGGAGAAGATGACTCCAGAGGGAGTCTGGCTCAAGGGCTTGAGGGATGGGGGACTCAGGCACCATTTAGCCAACCCACAGTGCCTTTCTCCCTCCCCTTTTTGGAGGGGACAGCTTGGCACTCAGGTAGCCCAGCTGTCAGCTGGCTGAGCCTGCTGGACTTGTGTCCACAATCCTTCTCCTACTTTGGGCAGTAGCCCCCACTGGCTCTGAGGCCTGCCAGCCCTACCCCCAGCCCAACAGCAGCACAGAGGGGGGGCAGCAGACACTGCCAGGGCACCAAGGGAAGTGAGGAGGCTGATCATCCATGCTGGTTCCCCCCACCCCAAGCTGGCTGGACAGAAGGCTGTCCAGGCAGCCTGAGTACCCCCCACGGCCACACCAGCTCCCTCACCCCCATTCTGTGTAGTCCAGCAGCGAGCTGTTGGCACCAAGCCTGGCACAGCTGAGCAGTGATACCAAGACTCCTGCCATCACAAGCAAGCAGGGTTCCCTCCAACCTGGCAGTTGGGGCCATGGGGGCTGAAGGGAAAGGGTGCCTCCCACCCTCCTGGGCCTGAGATAGCTGGGGACAGGACTGTTGTGAAGACTTCTTGGCATTCCCTGGCTGCCCCTCCAACCCAGGGAGCTGGTCCTCAAGTAAGACCAGTGGTTTCCAACTACGGCTGATTTTGCCTCCTAGGGGACACTGGGCCATGTCTGGAGATTTTTGGTTGCCACAACTGTTGCTACTAGCATCTAATGGGTAGAGACCAAGGATGCTGCTAAACATTCTACAATGCACAGGACAAAGAATTAAATAACCCCAAATGTCAATAGTGCTGAGGTTGAAAAACCTTGGGAATAACTTCCCTGACTAATCCGAGCAGGAGGCAGGAGGTATTCCACACACATACACAAGGGCCAAGGCTCATCATTTCTCACCCCCACAGGCAGAGAGGGTCCTTTTACCACACTGGCTTCAAAGGCCCCTTGCGGCCTGAGGAATGAGGTATGCAGCCTGCCTGCTTACCTACCTATCCACCAGCCTCTGAGCTTGTTAGAAAGTGTGCCCACGATGCAGGGGGTGGGGGTGGGTGGGAGGTAAGAGCTGTCAAAACACTGCACCTGCCATGGAGGGGACTCAGGCATATCCCACCTACCAGGCAAGCTCTACCGAGCACTCTTCCCCAGAGGGTTCTCCTCTAGGGGCTGCCCTGGAGGGCCAGATCCATTCCCAGAGGGCTGTCCCAGCCTGTGGCTGGTTGGAAGTTCTGGCCTCCTCCTCCTCCTCATTTCCCCACCACCTCCCATTTCTATTTAGGAGGCAGCCATGGTGGCTCGGCTCCTGTCTCTGGTTTCCTAGGGAGCTCTGCTGAAGCAGCCCAGCCTCCATGGGTCCATCTGTCAGGGAGGCTGTTCCGCCCCATCGATTGCTATTCCCAGGGGGCTGTGCTGCTTGAAGGACCCAATGTGTTGGCCAGATAGGAGGGAACCACACCGATAAGAGGGAGTGGGGGCAGCTTGGCAACAGGCAGAGCTGAGGGGGACTGACACTTCAATGAGAAGGAATAAAGCTAGACAGGCATGAGAAATGCAGAGGGCCAGCAGCAGTGAGGCAGGAGGCTGGCTGGAATGACCCCTGAACCAGCTGGTACCCTGGGACCCAGTTTCACTGAACTCCCACCTGCAAAAACAACAGCAATAATAGCTGGCATTTATTGAGCAGGAACAGACTGCCCAGCACAGGACTGGGGGCTTTGTACACCTCTGCTTTTCATTTGAGGCGCAAACACCCATCCAAAACAGGTGCTATTTTCCTGATTGGGGAGAAAGAAGCCCAGAGAGGTTGCAACACTTGCCAGCAGCCACACAGAGGAGCTGGAGCTAGACTTGGAGGCAGGTCAGCCTGGCCCATGGCTGTGCCCCAGCCCCAGACAGACAGCCAGGCCTAGGGGGAGGAGGTGTGTCTACCCAGGCAAGAGGCCCTGCCCACCCTCCCCATGGAGCCACCTCCTCCCCTGGGCACTGTGACATCTGCCCTGCTTCCCGGCACCAGACAGCTGCCCAGAGCCACGTCAGCACTTCCACTGGGGAGCCTGGAAACTGACTCTGGCCCCTGGGCAATGGGGGACCAGGCGGGGCTACCAGTCCCTGACTGGGTGGCTCTAAAATAAGAGAGGGTGACCCACTCAGCAGAGCAGGCAAAGGATCTTGTGACCTTGGGCCATACCTCTCTGAGCCTCAGTTTCTTCTGCTCGCCTGTACGTGAGTAAGTGGTTAGTAGCTGCAGCTTTGGGAAGGGGTTTAAAAGAGCATACAGTAGCATCCTGGGCAGACAGAACAAACATTCCCACGCAGCCATGGTGGTGGGATGAACTGGTTGAGTAATAGTGTGACCAACTGTATGGTTGTGTGGGACTACCCTGGGCAGCCTGTGACCTGCACTGTGCACTGGGGCCAGGTGGTCATGCGAGGGGCTGCGGGGGAGGGTGGGGAAGTGTCTGTGCTACCCAGGCCCGCACATTGCAGGCTGAGGCCAGAGATAACTGGGCCTCCTGGAAAATCATTAGCATCTGTTTGGGATGCACTGAAGTTGATGGCCCAGCGCCTCCCCTTGCGCCCCTCCTGCTCCCAGGGCTCCCAGGGCTCCCAGGACCTAGATCAAACTGGTGTGGTGACAACATACACCCACCTGGAGAAGGAGGGGCCTGAGTGCCCGGCAGCTGTAGGAGTTGGGGGTGGGGGGGGCATTGTGGCATGGTGTTGGTGCTCCAGTCCATGCCCTGGCCGATCCAGGCCGGCTCTTGGTGGCACCCGTGCTGGCAGCAGCCCAGGGAGTGTGTGGAAATGACACCGCCAGGGCGGCAGAGATCCCCCCTCCTGACATTGGCTGGAAAGTGGAGCAGCTCGTCAGGGACAATCAATGGCGATCGATTGCTGCACGGCTCAGGCGGATGGTGCGGGGGAGGGGTGGCGGGGGCTGAGGTCAAACAACACACAGACCCGCGAAGGGGAACAGCAGCAAGAGGGGTCACATGGACACACAATCTGTACAGGGAAACACTACTGTGGGCCACCACCACCACAACGGAGGCACACTCACCACATGTTACACCACGCCACAACAGTGAGACACTCAGCGGGATCAAACAAATGGTTCACATGGATACATTTCATAGGGTCACACACACACAATCATACAGTTGGTCACACCATCACACAGCCAGTTAATTTCACTAAAACAAGGTCTCATACCACAACAGATGACCCTACGCTAGACACCCATATCACCAGGACACAAAATGAGTCATACATTCCACTAGCTGGTCTCAACCACACAACAGTAGGGAGGTATATACTATGGCTACACAAGAAAGTCACACAACAAAGCAAAAGAGTCACACAGCCAAATTATACATCATCACCACCATCTCAAAGAACATTGTCAAATGGGTATCACACTGTGCAGGAACACAACTGTGCCCCATGTTGGCAACACAATGAGATCAAGAGCCCAAGTATACAACAGACACACAATTCAAGTTGTACCCCAGCAACTAAAACATAGATGCAGCTGACACATCCCCCAACACAGATATAATGTGGTACAATAAACACTGTGGCACAGGCAAACTCACATTAACTCACAGAGCCAGGTACCTGGTGAGTGCTCAAAACAGAGGGTCTTGGGATTATTAGTGGTTACAGATTAGTAAATCATATCAATATGACTATCACTATATATATCATAATAATCTACCATTACAAACACTTTGGAAACAAACACAAGTGTCACGAACACAACTCACACTGCTGTACTCACCCACATAGTGGCCACGCACTATCACTTCCCCTAGTCAACTGACATTAACGGCCACACACACACACACACACACACACACACACACACACGCTCTGGGACTCTGGTGGGAACCCCCCCAACCCCCCCCAATCTCTCTCTCACCAGGTGCATAGCTACTGACCCTATTTCCTGCTGCTCTCAAGAAGTTGTAGAACACAAAGCACTTTCCACCCAACAGTGATCCAATCACACAGGGTCCTAGAGCCTCCCACGTAAACTCCTTCAGGACCATCCCTCCTCAGTCCCTCTCTATTCCACTATTTCCCCATAATAAACTGAGGCATCCGTTCTAAAGCCTACGCCCTCCCTTGCTCAAATCCAAAGCAGAAAACAGGACTAGCTCCTGATCTCAGCCATTGCCTCACACCCCATTCCCAGAGGTGCGTGTGCAAGGACGCATGGTCAGATTGTCATTCCTTCAACACACCCTACAGGCCACTCCTGTGGTTCCAGTATAGGGCCAGCTGGGCTGTAGCCCTTTCTTCCTCCAGTGAAGGCCTTGGGTCCTCTCAGGGGTTTCCAGGAATCCCTTACAGCCAGGGAGCTACCCCTGAAGGTTTCACCTGGGAAGACTTCCAACATTCCCTAGTTTTGCCAGGTTGTGTGACATTGGCTAATTCCCCAAACTCTGTGCTCCCAGGTCCCAAATCCTGCCTGCTGATCTAAGACTCCAACCCCGCCCCCCCCCCCCCACCCACTGTGAACACATGCACATACACAGAGGCACTCTTCAGGAAGTGGAGGACCACTAGGTGGCCTTTGGCCTATGATGTGAGAAGCAAGGATCCTGGGCTGTGGGCAATTGCTACAAATCACTCATGGCTCATCCCTTATCTTCATCCTTCATGTAGACCTGGGAAACAAATGGGGGACGTCTGGCCTCCCTTCACATTATCCCCCAAGAGTGGCCCACAGCTGGAGGCCACTCTTCCTACCACCAGCTCCAGACTTTTATTTACCAGACAGGGTAGCTGGACTCCCCTTTTGCCCCCCTCCCCGAGAAGCAGATGGACAGACAGACCCTGGGCAAGGACACACAGGCTGGCTAGGCATATCCATCCAAATGCCTACCCATTCTGTTTGTAGATACACTTACAAGCCTTGCCAAGTAGTTCCCAAGGGGTCTGGACAACCTGCTGACTCCCTGGTTATCCCAGGAGCTGGCCCAGCCCTAAGAGAAGCAAATCTCTGGCTTGTAGAGGAACCCAGGAAAGATGTCCCACTGTCCATGACTATCTCCCTGAATCTATAAGCACCCATAGCCACAACCCTAGAATTTGATAAGGATGTTTTCCACTAGGCATTACCTATGGGCTAAGAAGAGAGGGTGGCATTTCCTACAGGAGAAAACCAAGTAAAGGAAAAATAAATTCGTTGCCCAAGAATGTACAACTGAAAAGTCATGGACCTGTGATTCAAACCCAGACTTGACTTTTTTCCTCAAAGGCTATACAGCTTAGGCTCACACCCATATGCATAAACACTAAGGAATGTTCATGCTCACAATTCTCACACTCTCACAAGTTCCTGCACACATGGGCAGCCCCCTCCTGCACACACACACACAGGCGGTCCTATACTCTCCCACGCCTAAGGCCTGTCAGCCACATTCTCCACGGCTCCCTCCCTCCAACAGGGACAGGGGCAGGCAGGAGTCCACATTCCCAGGTTTCCGCCCTGACCCTGACCCCCCTCCCCACTCAGAGCACACATTCCTCCTGCTGCAGCCAGATAACCAGCCCCAAGGGGAGGCCTGGAGGAAAGCAAGGCATTCTGGGGGCCAGGCTGCTGGCCCTACTCTGGGCTGCCTAAGCCCAGCTCTATTGCCTGTGTCTGGCATGGTGTGAGCCAGCTTTCCCCACAAGGAGCCCCTACTCCTCTCGCCAGGCTAGACTCAAAGCTGCCCTCCTTATTCCAGAGACTTTCTTAGGTCCAGAGCTTCATGCTACAGAAAGGGCCTCCAAGAAGTTTCCCAACTCACCTTTTGGATGTAAAGTCTCACAAAATTAGGAACTACAGCAGGACTTGGGGAGCCCCTAGGACCCGTCTCTCCCTCACCTCTTAGTCTTTCAGCAGGGAAAGCCTGGGTTCCAGGCACCAACAGCCCCAAGGCAGCTTTCTCCATCTGGGGGTAGTGGGGGTTAAACTCACAGCTCTGGTTGGGGTACAGCCACTTGGTGAACTCAGCAGATCTGCAGCTATTTGCATACCCAGATGGCCAAGTCTGGAATTTCAAAGAATTCCCCAAGAAGAGGCAGCTGGCTTAGGGGTAGTGGCTCTGGAGGCTCACAGCTGTTGGGATGGAAGACTGAGGAGCTTGAGACCCCAAAACACAAGACAGATTAAGAAGGACAAGAGAAGAACATGTCCCAGGCTTTACCACTAGCCCCCAGGCCTCCATCCCTCACGGTATAAGTTATGTTTCCAAGAGTGGGTACCAGGCAAAGAACTGCCAGAAATATGAGATCCCCTTGTTCACATAAAACAATGGAGAAATCTTTGCCCCCATGCAAACTGCAGCAAAGTGGGCAAAGTTCCTGGCCTGGACCCTACTGACCTGTCCACACACAGGAATATGGCTATACCAAATGAGGAGAGGGGGGACTGGTGGCTTGACATTTCTGGTAGGCCTTAAGCTGGAATATTAATCTGTTTCCCTCCTGTGAGTAAGGTTATGATGGAGCCTCACTGAACTAGGCACTGGCCCATCCAGTTCTGGATAATCTGTAAACAAAGCCAAGCCCAAACAGGTCTCCACACCCCAACAAAAACCCCTCTCAGGTTCTATCCAAGCAGATTTACTGACCACCCACCTCATAGTGTTATAGCTGTAGGTCACCACTGCCCTCTTCTGGCCACTCAGGCACTAGCATCCACTCCAAGCAAATGTACTTCAGATATTCTCCATCAGTGGACACAGAAAATTCAACCCATTTGTCCTGGCCATTTGCCCTGGCTGGTGTGGTTCCGTGGACTGAGCACCTGCCTATGAACCAAAGGATTGCCAGTTTGATTCCCAGTCACAGCACATAGGTTGAGGGCCAGACTCCCAGCAGGGGGCGTGCGAGAGGCAACCACACATTGATGTTTACACATGGATGTTCTCTCCCTTTCTCCCCTTCTCTCTCTAAAAATAAATACGCTTAAAAAAAAAAAAAGAAAAATCAGGGCAGGGAAAACAAGGATCAACCCATAGACAGTGTCAGAGGAGTAACCTAAGAAACTCAGCACCCCTCACCAAAATTTATACCTGAGCTCAGTGGACTGAATGCCTGCCTACCTGCAAACCAAAGGGTTGCTTGATTCCCAGTCAGGGCACATGCCTGGGTTGTAGGCCAGGCTCCCCCACCTCAGTAGGAGGCAAGATGCAGCCACACATTGATGTTTCTCTTCCCCTCTCCCTTTTACCCTCTCTAAAAATAAATTTTTGAAATAAACATAGAAAAATATATACCTAAAACTTCAAAAGGAAGTGCCCTTTCTATCCAGCTTGGAGGCTGATTTGATCTCACCCTCAAGAAAACAGTACCTGACCCCATAATGTCCCCATACCCCTTTTTTATGCCCTCTTTGTTCTCAAAGGAGGCCAGACTGAGATGACCTGGAGCCATCCTTCCAAAAAGCATGAGAAAGCTTTGGTCTCCTTGGTTCTTTCTGTCACTGCAGCAGCTGACTGGAAGTCCTGCATGCCCTCTGAAACAGGGTAAGCTCTCTTCAACTCTTAGTGCGACAACACCCTGCAAGCTTCCACACCTTAATTTTTTTTTTTAATTGGTTTTAGAGAGGGGAAGGGAGAAAGGAGGGAGACAAACATCGGAGTCAGAAACTTCGATTGGCTGCCTTTGGGACATACCCTGACTGGACACCAAACCTGCAACCCAGTCATGTGTCCTGACCAGGAATCGAACCCGCAACCTTTAGGTTTGCAGGATGAAGCCCAAACCACTGAGCATACCACCAAGGGCAAGCACTCGTACCTTTCAAAGACAGCAGTGATGTTGACTGGAGACAGGAAAAATCGCTAAGACCTAACCAGTATAGCCCCTTAATTAGCCGGGGGAAGTCCAGCCGCCCCTGCTGTCAGATGGTGCTAGGTCAGGGTGTATTTGTGAGCGGTTTCTAGAAACCTCCAAGGGGCCTTAAGCTTTGGGGCTTCCAAAGTTACTTTACTTTCATATGAAAAACTTCAAAGCTGAGAAAGCTGGCAATTTGTGAAATGGTTGGTAGTCCTGAGGTTGATAAAACTAAATTCTCCCTATTCATTCTCCATCTTTAGGGGCCCTACAATTTAGGGCGGGGGTGTAACCTTTATGAATCAAGATTTTTCAGGATTTTGGAAGAAATTCAAATAGGAGAAAAAGTGGCTCAGGTCAGTGAGAGACTGGTACCTGGGAAAACGGTAGGTACCATACATACCTCTTACCCTCAGAAGTCTGAAAGGAGCACACAGCACATTTACCAAGGCTGGCAATGACCTTCCCTGGACAGCAGTCAGTGGTGGCTGGCTGGGCACTTAGTGGCTCCTTCTTGGCCTTTCCAAATATAATCAACCATTTGCTTTCAGAGTACATTGTGTAGGGCAATCATGAACCCTAGCCCTGAAAAGGCCATTCTACCAATAACAATTTCTACAGGAGGTTAAAAACAGTTTAAAACCCCATTGAATTGAAAACTGTTAAGCTGCTGTCTTGATGCTAAGATATTTATATAGCTTTTACGTCTGCTAAGAGGCAGATTACACTTTGCCTCTGATCAGGTGCAGCTCTACAAACAATTCAAAGATGAAAAGTGATCCCTTTTAACAAAAATGTCTACCTCTGCCTCAACCAGCCCAGGAGCGATCACTGAGAAAGGGCAAAGTTGATTGGTGATTGTTATATATTCAGCCACTGAGGCCCAAGGCCTTAAAGGTTTTAGTAGTCAGTCCAAACCTGTGAACTTTCCTGTTTATATCGACTAAGATAAAGTGATCCCATGGCCAGTTTTCATATTTTAAGCCCATCTTAGGAACTGGCCTTGAAATATTCAGAGGGACCTGATTACTAACCACGTAACACCAGCTGGGGCTACGTATGATTAGGAAAAGGATTTAAAGGAAGGCTTCTGTAGGGTAGAGAACTCAGAGCCACTTTTCATTTAAGTGCATACATAATGTAAGGAAAAATTAAATAGGGAACAGGCTCCAGTAGTGTCCCTAAGGAAGTCTATTTTCTCCCCACAGATGTGTATGAATGTATATTTGATAGCTTACTATCTTCAGTTATTTTCATATTAAAAATCTGCCTTCTCATTTAACATCACACCCACCAAAATAACCCATCACTTGAAACAGACTATTCACAAATGGAATGAAAAGGAGATAATGGGTCCTTGACACTGGTGACAATTTTCTACAGGGGTAATAAAGATGCTTATTCCAGAGTAGGAAGGAAGAAAAAATATGTTCATAATCCAGAAGACCCAGGAACTAAAGAAAGTCCTTCTATTAAAACCTAGCCATTGAGTGGTAAGGGTTACTATACAGCAGACTGAGACAAAACCCAGTTTCACCTTAATTGCAAACAAGGGACAGTTTATAGGCATTCCAACTGTAATTTAGAAATAATTCATTTCTCCTGACAATCTACCTAGGGATCAAAATAACTTGTTGAAGCAAAGAATGACTGAAAAAGTGGAATACTGGATCAGAAGTAGAAAGATTGCCTCTACTACTCAGGGCAGAGAACAAGGGATCCCTCTCTCTGAGCACCACCATATCCTTTTCTCTGCAGACCTTCCTGCCACCCCCAATACCCCCCAGTCCTCCTTCCAAGTCTTTGTACTACCAAGTGCAGAAACCAGCAGGACAATGCTATCTTTGACCACTGGCCAGTAACAGAGCATGCAAGTACCTGAAATCATGTAGTTTTACCAAAAGAAACTACTTCAACTATGACCAACCATTCCACGTAATTAAAATGCAAAGCGAACCACCCATACAATAGGCATTCCCTTGTAACCACTGCCTCACCACTATAATCAGGGTTGCTGCAAACGAGCTTTCACATGTGATAAAGTCAAGACACTCCTGTAAAAAGCAATGTGATCCCAGCTGAGAACTATCCTGAGTGACACTTTTTTTGTGTGAGTGGGAAAGGTGGCCTCCCTGACTAAGCCTCCATTCTGACTACTGTGTATGTGCACAGACTGGACCAAGTATGCTCCACACTCAAATGAGCAAAACTGCATTCAAGAGTCTAATGCTTGTGACCATGTCAGCCCTTTCATTAGGCACTTGCACACCAGGATAATGGCATTTACTTAGCACTTAAAAACAATACTTAAGAGCACTTTTGCAAAAATATTTAAATTATGACCTAATAAATGGTAATTAACTAGCTAGGCTTTAAGATGACAAACAACCAGTCTTCAGGGTCTGTGCAACCGACCCATAGTCAACAATACAGTTAACAGCATGTCAAAAATTGATGAATTCCTACCTCCCCATGATACTGAGAATACAGGATAAATTTAGGCTAGAGCTCAAACCTTTGCAAGGCCAAGAACGCTGGAAATACTAATAAGTAGCCAGCAGCTAAAAAATGCAACACTTGTAAGAATTTTCAGGTTATGTTACACTTTAGTCCGAGATGGAGGAGTAGTGGACACTGAGAGATAAGACAAGTTGAACAAGTTTAAAACCAAAAGCAGTGGACATTTATTCCTCAATTTTTGTGCAAGAGTGTAAAGATGCATTTGAAAGAACCTGATGGCTAGTGAGCACCAGCCATGGCCTTCAGGCTGGCCTGGTTTACAATTAGATTAGGAGGAGAGGGGGGAAAAAGGTAACTTGCCTAGTTCACATGAATGATGTTTCTGGCAAACACAGTTGTTTACAAAGTTTTAAACTACATTTTACTAGAGTCAAAGGACGACTTCAAAAAGCTACATACAGTACAATTTGAAACTGAACGAACATCCTACAATGTTAGTGCAAAGTAATTATGTAGACTATCCGATACAAGATTGTGCTCATGTTTCCCAGGTTTGGTCAATGTTGCTCTTTTATAATCACAGAAGCTTAACTTACCGAAAGCAATGCCTTTGTTTTATGCTCTATGTACCACGGGAATGCCACAAGGTTTTGGTGAAATGCAGCTTAGTTTCATTAAGCAAATTTCTTATTTAGTTTAACAGTCATGTTCCTGGAATACTGCAACATATAAGTTTCATGGCAAAGCTTTTAAGCTTATGCCCTCATCTTGTTCAGTAAAATTACTTTCAAGATATCCTTTTTACTATGTAAACTGGAACTGTTTCATGACTTTGAAATGAAACCAGTATAAATGAAAATATTTCAGGGGTGGGGGAAAATCCACCACTAATCTCACCTAGATAAAATTCTTAAAATCAAAAAGCCTATTCACACAAAATTATATGTAATGACTGTAGTAATCAGTTTATTACACAGATTAATCATTCTTGAACGTACAAGCTCCAGAGGAGCAACGGGGTCTTTAAATATACACAAGTATTTTCATCAAATGAATTTTCACCCTTTTCCAGAGAGACCTAAGCAGTTAAAAACATAAGAAAAATAAGAGCTATTAGCTATGTATTAACTGAGAAACCACATACAAACCAAAGAATATGGAAGAGAAAAAGAGGGGTTGAAAGGATGAGGGTTAAAGGGTGGGGAGATGTAAGAGGAGGGAACAAAGTCCATCACACTTTATGTACTAATAGCTCCAATCCAGTTAAACTTAGACCTTAAAATGGTAGGTTTTAATCTGGCTGGTCATAACTTTCACCTAAGACGTAGGTCCTTCAGCATAAAATGAGTATAGGAACAGCTTCGTGTTCTTCGCCTTGTTTTTCATATCTGTTTTGAGTTTAAAAGGATTCCACTTAAAAACCATCTCCTGTAAGTCAGTAGAGCTTTTCTTCCCCATCCAAACACACACCATACCCACCACCCCTCACCTTGCCATCATCCAAATTTAAGTCAATAGGAAAGCTTTTAGTCTCACACCTAGGTTATGCCCGAAGAACTGGCTTGTCACACACACACTTCTCTGCTAGGAGGCAATGTTGGTACAGAAGTACAGTATTTCTAGTTTGTTGTTCCAAGTATGTACAACACGCAGAACTGCTGTATCAGGTAAACATGTGCACAGGGGAAGATGAGGCGTGGGCTCATAGAAAGCAGTCAAATGGAAATCAAAAGGACTTTCTCTTTCAGAGTTCCCCTATCTTTATTTGTAGAGGTTATCCAATAATTTCTTTAATTACATCGCATACTTCTGAGTCCATTCCCGAGCTATTCTGTTGTACCTGTACACACAAAGAAAAGCTTAGCTTAACACAAGTGAGGAGTCAGAAGGCAACAGATTTCACTTATCTCATCTAGTAACTTTTTACCCCCTCTCTGGTGTTTCTTCATTAAAAACCCATATAGTAACTTGAGGGGGAAAATGTATCATACGTTCAGACAAAGCTGTCTTTTTACCCCAAATTTCTAATAAGCATTTATTCAGTGACAGTGGAAAAAAGCTGTAAAATGAAAAACAAGCCCTGTAAATGCTGCTAACAGAGGATTCTGATTAAATTTTAGCATTTGCTGTTATATTCTTGTTCTATACTTGACTGACCTTATTTCTAAGGAAGATCTTCCAACTATGTTCAAACTGGAGTTCTTTAAACTCTATACTTCTACATTGTATGATTCTTGAAATTATATATTAACAGTGATTGAATTGATATAATACTTTCCTGTCTTAATAAAATTAGTCCTGGCAAAATGTATTTTAACAATTTGGTTTCTAAAATGAAAGCGTCTATTGCTCCTGAAGAACACTCTAGTAGTAAAATAAGCAGGGCAAAGGGTTCTATAATTCCTTGATTTAAAAAGGGATACAGGCAAGTTCTTCTGAACATTATCACCACAATGGCTTAGAAAATGCCTTTTGGTAGGCACTCACGCCCACAGTTCTAGGTATTTGACAAAATGGTATGCCAATCAAAAGATTTTATTTGAATAAAATCTCAAACAGAAAAAAAACACAAGATCTAATTTTATTCGGAATGCAGCCAAAAATACATGACTAAAGATATTATTCATAGCTAAACACAGAAAAAACTAAACTAAGAAACAACTGCTATAGTAATCCCTCACTGCCACATTTAAAAATACTGTATCTTGAGCCCTGGCTGGCGTAGCTCAGTGGATTGAGCACGGGCTGCGAACCAAAGCATCGCAGGTTCGATTCCCAGTCAGGGCACATGCCTGGGTTGCAGGCCACGGCCCCCAGCAACCGCACATTGATGTTTCTCTCTATCTCTCTCTTTCTCCCTCCCTTCCCTCTAAAAATAAATAAATAAATAAATATATAAATAAATATTTAAAAATACTGTATCTTGCCCTGGCTGGTGTGGCTCAGTGGAATGAGCACCAACCAGCCTGTGAACCGAAAGGTCACTGGTTCTTCTTCCCCATCAGGGCACATGCCTGGGTTGCCCACCAGGTCCCCAGTTGAGGGTGTGCCAGAGGCAACTGGTCAATATTTCTCTCCCTCTCCTTCTCTCTCCCTCCCCCTAAAATGAATGAATGAATGAATGAATGAATGAATGAATAAGTAAATAAAATCTTTTTTAAAAATAAAAATATTACATCTATATGCCTCTCTCTTCCAACAGAATTGAAATAATTCTTTAATCCTTTTAAAAAGTTAAAATCCTAATTTAACTTTAGAACATTATCCACTCTTTCCCACCTATTTCTTCCTATTTTACTGAATATACAAAATGAATAACAAAGATTAGAACACTTTTAGTTACTATTTCTTTTGCTATTCTGATCATTTTTTAAATTTTATTTATTTATTTATTTTTAGAGAGAAGGGAAGGGAGGGAGAGAAATATCGATTTGTGATTGCCTCTCACGTGCCCCCTACTGGGGACTTGACCTGGCCCACAACCCAGGCATGTGCTCTGACTGGGAACTGGACCAGCGACCCTTTGGTTTGCAGGCTGGCAATCCATCCACTGAGCCACACCAGCCAGGGCCTGACCATTTTTAATATTTCATAGAATTCTAAAATATGTAAATGCTCATCTTTTATTTTTGAAGGAAATTTGGGGTTTTTATGTCTTGTGGCATTTACTCACTGTCTTTTTTAGATTATACCAAATGGTAGAAAAACAATGTCCTTTTCCCACGGATTTTCAATAATCTAAGACAAACAGGCTCTTGATGCAGTATGCTTTATATGTAAAAAGCCAAGAAGACATAAAAGTTTTTTATGTCTTTGACAGAAAAATATACTGTAGAAAAGTTTTCCTAGACAGTAGGAATCATATCAAAGAACTGAGATAATATCCGTATCATCTACATATAATGATAATCAATGCAAATACCTCTCTTTCCCATCCCCAGGACTTCATTTTAAGTATCTGACCCATGCCTAGCACTTAGTTAAGAAAAACTTGAGTCACAAACTTCTCCTCCCCACCGCTGGTACTCTTCTGTCTGGAGGCCATACTTACTTTTCTCTATCTGTTTTGTAGATCCGAGCAATCTCAGGCACTAAGGGATCATCTGGATTAGGATCACACAACAGAGAACAGATGGACAAGAGTACTAGAATGAAAAACAAAAACAAAAACCCCTACAAATTAGCACAGAATAAAAGCAAAGGATTCAAAGAACATGAGATGCCAACACATTAAAAAAATTCTAAGAATCTATTTATATTGCAGTGCCTAGCAGCTTTGTAAGCTCTTCCTAACTTTACAGGAACAGTAATCAACAAATATTCTAAGATTTCTCTATGCTTAACTCCTTAAGGAAACTGGCCCAGGCTGGTGAATGAAGTGACTTGCTCAACATCCTCAGTTAGTGAGTAATTAGAGTGGAATTAGAATCAGGTCTTCCAAATCCCAGACCAATAACACTTTTCATAGCCCATAAAATTCAGTTTTTAGGAGCCCGCATTCAGGGATAAATGGCTTTCAAAATTCCAAAGACAACCACACTATTGTGAATGGTCTTAGAAATGACAACCATGAAATCCAAGAATTACTGCTTTTTCAAGGGCAGGTATTACAATCAGATGCAATGGATCTGTTTCATTTTTAGTTGAAAACAATTTAGTCTAAGACCATAAAGGCTAGTCTTGCCCCCAGATGGGACTGGCCACACTTACTACAGAGGGTGCAACATACTTCTACTAAGGTCTCAACTTCTTTTCAGTGACGATTTAGAATCTTATGTGAGCCATTTCCTCAGTGACAACCTGGAATATAGCAGACGAATCTCAAAAGTACAATTTCCTCTGTAAAATTTGTTGTTAATTTATGTATTCCTCACCGAATGTAAAAAGGAAGCCAAGGCCACTAATTACATTAAATCCAGTGGTCTCTAACATACTGAAATAAATTCTAATCCTTCTATTCTGATGCTAACAGAACTCAACTCTAATGTTCTCTAACAAGAGACAACAAATGACTCTGATCCCACTTTACTCCCAAAACATCAAATTCAGCAGGAAAAGGATTTATTCATTTTCCTATCAAATCTGTTCTATAGAGATCAAGGGCTTCTGAGAAGTGAAGAAAAAGTTTTACATGCCCTTTTATCATTTGGTTTGTTAACAAAAAAGCTATTTCCTTGCCTTAAGAGTATATGGAAAATAAAAAACATCAGGAAAGATGTTTTCTGACTCTTCATTCCTGTTGCCCACAATTCTGGCAGATGGCATTCCCAAAACATCTTCTCTTCCCCTTTGTCAGGTGTATCACCTGATGCCCTCTTCAAGCACAGAACATTCTAACAGCAATTAGGAATGATTTCATGTATATCCTGGAAATGACAACAGGGAGTTACAGATTTTTGAATGTTCATGAAATTACTGACTACAGAAAGAAGAAACTTGTCCAGTCTATCAAACTGGCAAGAGTACTATTGATTCTTCACCTAAAACCAGACATACTACCTAATTAGTATCAGTTACAAATTTCCTTTATTCATAATTCTGACTATTTCAATAAAGCTACTTTTAAAAGATAAATTTTAAAGAAATAACTTGTCTTACTTTTTTCCAGGAAAATAAATTGGGGTAGTGGTTAACTGGACCTCGTGAAAGGATTCTTAGTATACTATTTAGTTCCTTTAATTCATAGAAAATTGATTTTGGCTTATAAAGTACTACACCTTCTTTTGCTGTGTAGAGAATAACTCCTATTTCTACAACCTGCATAGACTCTTCATCTTCATTAGTGTCATATAACCCACAGTCATTTTCAATTCTAAAAACACAACCAAGGGGCTTTACAGCACATTTATCTGCTTAAATTTTCTGTATATTTAGCTATATAACATACATACTCAAAGTGAAGGGAATTTTAGAGTCAAAATTATTGCCCTTGAAAATAGAGTATGTTAAAGGAATAATTAATATTATACACAGAATTCAGGCCTTTCACAGAACTGCTTGCCCATATATTCAATTTACCAAAGAAGAGTCGTTAAAACATTAAACGTAGATACTCTGATACAAACAAATCCAATAAAATGGCACTGCAATTATTTTAATAGACAGCTACACAAATAGAGAGAACGTAAGTCAAACTAACAGCACTTATGATTTAGAATAAGTGAAAAAGCAACACTAGGCACAGAAGCAGAGGGGAAAAAAACTGTGGTAACAATTTCAGCAATCTAGACCTGCCGATCCCCCTGCCCCTCCACCCCCCAAAATATTCCACCTCTCTTGGTCCCATTACTTTACTAGATTTATTTCTACTGCTAACTGTTATTTTGTGAAGGAAGAACAAGCAGGCCAGGAAATCACAAGTAGTATATGAACACTTTCACAAGTAGCCCATGAATTGCATGGGGCCTACAAAAAGAAAAGGGGCCACTTATCCGAAACTATTTCAGTCACAATTTTAAAAAATGTAGTCCTCTGGTTGTTTTTATTTTTGCCTAGGATCCCAGAAATTTTAATTTAATGCCCCAGAGTTCTTATTTCCTTTAAAAAATTAACGTCAGAGTATACAAATCTTATAATAGTTACAATAGGACAAACATACAACACTTTTTCAATATCTTTATCCCAGTTATTTGAGTGCCTACAAGAGACCAGTTAACTGCGCATTTTTGCTTTTTTACTTTCATTATAACAATGAAATAATTATTATCATCCCTATTCTACAGATGAAAAAAAGAGGAACAGAAGCTAATTTGTCTTAAATCTCATTCAGGAAAGAGGTAAAGCTGAGATCTGAATATAGGTAGTTAGAACCAGAATCTATGCTCTTAGCATGAAACTATACTACCTCCTGTCTACATATACACATTAAAGGAATGATAAAATATAAGAAAAATATTTCCACTCACCAAATTTCACCACCCAAATAGCCAACTGTCTATTTCTTTTTAGTTATTTAACATACTTATGTATAACTCAAGTTACAATGTACTTTAATTTTATCTTTTTTCTTCTGTTTTTCTTTTTTTTTGGAGCTTTTTATTTTTTTTTAACTTTTTAAAAAATTGTTGCTCAAGTACAGTTGTCTCCATTTCCTCCCACCACTGCTTTTTTCAAACATAGTATTCTTCCATTTTCCACAATATTTTTAAGGATCAATATTCTAAATGCACGTGCTAGAACCAATTTATTTCTTCCTCTATGGTTGGCCCTGTAATTTTTGAAGGAAATTACTCGTGTAATTAGGTCTTATTTAGAAGAACTGGGTCTTTCATCACAAAATTAGCAACTACCTTTCTCTACACATTTTCCAACAAACACGTGCACATAACCATATGCCAAAGATTGTTAAGATGCTCAAAAATTTATTTTCCAACCTATACCTGAATAGCAAAATGGACATAATCACAACACAAAACAATACATATGCTTGAAAATACAACTCTCTCCAGTGGTGTCAAGATCTATTCAAGAATAAGGGAGATTGTTACCTCCTCATAAAAAGACTATGAGTAATCTTTTCAAAAATAACCTTAAGAAGATTTTTAAAACATAGCTGCTTTATCTTTGATATTGATACCCATTCCATTACCTTTTGAAATAGTTAGTGCTGGAGACCACTGTGACCGTAGAATATCAAGACAAATGCTGCCATTACTGTTAATATTTGGATGATAAATTCTTGTTGTAAATGCAACCTATAGGAAAAAAAAATATTTTTTTGTAAACTGGTTTATTAGTATCATAGAAAGCACATTAAAAACAACCAACATATTCCAATTACCTTAGGTGGTTTGAAGGGGTAATCTGTTGGGAAATGAATTGTCAAGAAAAATACTCCACCCTGATAGGGACTGTCATTCTGTTAATAACAAGAAAAATGGGATTAAAATGAGTGAATTACATGAACTATTTATTTTGAAATTAATCTGAGTACTTACTGGCCCCATTATTGTAGCTTGCCAATGGAACACTGAAAAAGAACAAAAACACCACCATGAAGCAATATTCACACTGTACTTATATCAACAACATATCATCTCCCATCCAATACCAGTTCACTTATAAGCAATATGATGAATCCTGGGCAGGGTGAGAAATCTAAATTAAGTTTGGGTCTGAAGAGAAAAAGGACTAGCAAGGGCTGGAACACTGAGAAGATGTTCAGTGAAAAAGTATTTGGACTAAAACATGAACATTCACAACAAGGAGAAAGAATTCTTGACAAGTGTCAAAGTTCCACTTTTAAATAGGCATTTCCTCACCTCAAAGAGTAAAAATGAACCAAAAAATTCACCTCTTGATGTGTTGTATCATTTCCCCAACACAATTTACTCCTTTTATAATACTGGCATAGAGCAGAAATGTGAAGTCCAAGTAGATAATACTCAAATTAGGAAAGAATGGTTTTTACAACGAGAAAAAAATTTCTAAGAGCTCTCTCCTGTGTGGGTCTTTAGAAATACTGGTTCCTCAATTACGAAAACATTAGCTGAAAGCTGAAAGCTTGGTTACAAGCTCTAAGGATAATCCAAATAAATTATAAAGTTGTTTAATAAGGAAATCTCTTCAAACTGCAAAAA